>JAMZAV010013310.1:0-16224 GCA_024449915.1 Sweltsa coloradensis | reverse complement strand
AAAACGTGGCAGTTCTAAGTTTAGAGATTTCGAAGGCCTCCAGAAAATTTTATCGCAATTGGAGTATCGGTTTAACCGAAATCGTGATAACAGACAGACAAAAATACAAAAAAAAGAAAAAAAAGATTCCAGATTTTTTTCTCCGGTGTAGTAGAATAGAAACTTCGCTTTGCTCGCTACGCTCATCCAATAACCAATGATTCACCTGAATAATACGAATAAAGGCACATTCAAACAGTAAATATTGTCCCCCACTGAAAAATTTGTTATATTACTAGGTGGATAGACTCTATTTACGTGTTTTTTTTTTTTTTTAAATTCTGCTCGCCTACTGAACCCTCGCTAAATCCTGCTGAGTGAAGACAATAAACCCTCGCTAAATCCTACTGAGTGAAGACATTGAACCCTCGCTAAATCCTGCTGAGTGAAGACAATAATTGAATGTTGAACTTCTTATAATTTCATTCATATTATTTTGTTCCAGTACTTAAAGGTGCGCTTTAACGAGCCGGTTCGACTTCTGGGGTCGATCTTCTTCCTCATCAAAATGGTACGAGATACGTTGACAACTCCTACTTGATGTGGATTATGATTTGTGATAAAGCAGATAGTAAATAAATAAATGCATGTTGCTAAAGGAAATGCATTTCGTGGTGTGTCAATAAAATTGTTAGTACTGTGAGCATATTTTTTTATTCCAATTTAAGATCTAAAACTAAAAATATGACTAAATTACGACTAAATGGCAAAGTGTACACGCCATTAAAGCAAGCACAAAGTAAAACTCACATATCATCATAAAACACTATTGTTGTATTTATTTTTTAAACCTCACAATCAAATTTGCACACAAGGAAATTAAATAATAGTTTGTAATGTACTACTAAGTAATAATAAATATAGTTTAGATTATTGGAGAAGAGATTTGGTGTAATACATCTATTTTTTATTTCAGCTTTTCTACATACCTGTCGTTATCTATGTACCTGCGCTTGCATTTAACCAAGGTAAGATCGTGACAAGTTAACTAGTAATACTTAATCACTGCCATGTCGGCATGTTTATTTAAAGACGTTACCTATTTCCGTAATCCGTACTGATGGTTTTCTGTTTCAGTTACCGGCATCAATATTCACTTGGTGACGCCTATTGTGTGTTGTGTGTGCATCTTCTACACATCCTTGGTAAGGTCGACTATGTATTGACTTAGTTGTTTTGACGCCCCTGTAAAAGATAATAAAATACATTTAAGAGTAATGTTCAAAGTCGTGTAAAATAGTGCTTAAAATACACAATCTATTAGGTTTGAATCACGATGAAAAATATTAGTTTGCTCATCCAAATTATTTTAATTTTTCTATACATGACTACCTTGACCAATCAATCAAATCTAGTGTACAGATTGTTAAAATACTGAAAAGTGATCCGAGTGTATTTTTTCAAGAAGCTTTTGTCCCACAGGGTGGCCTCAAAGCAGTTGTGTGGACAGATACTCTACAGACGATATTGATGTTTGGGGGGTCTGTGATTGTCATGTTCATTGGACTGAGCAGGGTTGGCGGCATCGCTGCCGTCCTGGAGAAGAGCGCTCAGGGCGACCGGCTGGAGTTGTTCAAGTAAGCTACCTGTCTCCACTATTGTTTATACTTGTGACTCGGAAGAGATCGCCAAGATTATTTATTTATTTACAACACATGGATATGTACATTGTACACATACAGGAACTAAACAACTTACAAAACACTCATAGTGAAGATATGAACTACAACACAAATCAGATTCAATGCAAATACAAAATATTGTTATAAAACGTATGTTACAAAACTCAAGTGGATGGATAGGAACTCATCAAGGGAATGGTAGGATTTCTTCAAAAAGTACTTCTTGAGGTTAAACTTAAAATATGACTTTGAATTCTGTATTTCTTATGGGTGATTACGATAAAGAATAGCGCATGTATACTGTGGATTATTTGAGTAAAATTCTTATGAACAGGTCGGAATGAAGACGTAAGTTATATTTCTTGTGTGCCGACTACGATTGTTCGAGGGAGTTGGTGGGGTAACGTTCAGGGTTGGACTAGACTTCGATGAAAGTCACTACTGTTTGAACTTAAGTTTAAGGAAGTTCTTGCGTGTTCCAGCATGGACCCAGACCCGACCCTGAGGCACACCTTCTGGACGGTATTCGCCGGAGGATACTTCAACTACTTAGCGGCTTGTACCGTCAACCAAGCAATGGTCCAGCGCTGCTTGGCCATGCCGACCATCAAGAAAGCTAACCTGTAATATATGATAAATACTAAATTTAAATTACTTGTTTATTTAAGTCCAAATTGTTGCAAATTGTAATAGTAGAAAAGGTTATCAGGAGACATTGGTACTAAACATTACAAGTATGGAATCAATGAAGTGAACTATGATTGCTAAACATTTTTTTTTAAATTTATTTATTTAACTTCTATCCTATTCAGTTATAAAAACTGATTTACAAAGGAGGACAACGTATTTAAACAATATACTTCTATTTTACGTTTACAAGATGAAACCAAAATGACGGACGAAGCCTACTTGCAACAGTTTAGATACAAGATGACGTTGTTATCCTAGTCTTGTTGAAATACTTCCTTAGTAAAATTTGAAGCTGGAAAGACATATTTCCAAAGATTTGATCGATTCATGTTCGATTCAGAACCTTTGTATAGACTAAACTGTGCATTCAGAAACCATCGAGATAATTATATCTAAACCCGCGATCGCTGGCGAGTGAAATAATAACTGAACATAAAGTGGGCCTTACAAGACGATACGTTTATATAAGCTTTTATCTCACGAACTTTGTGGTATATTGACATTATGTTCCAGGGTTATGAATGTATTATGCATGTTAAAAATATAGCTGGCCATGACCAGGGTCCACTAGATACTTATGCTAAGCTGCCTTACAGCAGCTGTTAGGTATCTAGTGGACCCTGGCCATGACTAAAACGCCTTCTGCCAAGCTTGACTTAAAAATGAACATGTAACTTTAATAACCAGGGCTCTAAAACCTAAGTTGTCTTGATGGACGCAAAATATCGTCATGCACAATGTTTCATACGCTGCTGGTTAAAATTGAAGTATGTTATGTTTGTGTTATACAAGATGTATTTTAACATTGTCATAATTTCTTGTTTCTAGTACAGTGCTGATCCTAGCTATAGGCGTGTTCTTCATAATGTCGATGTGTGTGATCACCGGTCTCATCGCCTACACCTACTTTGAAGGCTGCGACCCCATCACAACTAAGGTAAAGTATTTATAATATTAAAGAACGTTTTAAAATAATACTACAGGCAAAATTATGCTTGCCAATATTGTATCTTGACGTTTTTGTAAACAGTTATAAGTTTGTAAATCTTATGTTTATTTTCAAATACTGGAAATGATAATGGAGCATCATTCACGTTGGGCTAGATAGCTTAGCTGATGATAATTGCTTCCGTAGTATTCATTAAATTCACTTGACAAAATAAATACACAAATGAATTTACGAAAAATACCAAATTGAAAGATCAAGTCACATGACTGAATAAAGCTACGTCCATAAGTCTGAAGTCATCAACCTTAGTTTCGTTCTTCCATGTGAAGCGGCCGGGAATCTTCGTTATTAGTCTGAAGAATACAAAATCATTAATTGTCTCCTAGAGAGAGGTCACAGATTCCATTCAAGATCAGACACTAGTAAAAAAAAAAAACAACATGTGTATATTATTCAATTTTCGCGAACTGTGTTAACCCTTTATAGGGCAAGATACTGGGACCAACATTTTGCTTATTCTACCATAACAACTTGAAATTCGTGATTTTTTAAAAGAACTTTTGAATTTTTAAAACATTTTTTCCCCTTGATCTATTAGGGATAAAATGCTAATTTTGGATTCCAAATTAACAATAATTTTATTTTATTTTCTAAAATTATTTTTTATTTGCAATTTTGTTTATTTTTGTCAATTTTTTTACATGTTCAGGTAAACAAAATATCCGGGACATCGCAGTAATTTGCGTAGGCCTATTTTTGTGCTTTTATACAAAATTTTATATTTTAACCATTACGAAAATCCTAATCATCAGAATTTAATAAAGAAAATTTCTACCAATTCCAAACAAAACAAAGTTGCTTTTTACCCGGGTTATAAGTATGAAAACGTAGCAGATTTAATTGTGTAGATTTTGAAAAGTGGTGGTAAACTATTATACCTACCCTATGAAGGGTTTTAAACATGGCCTAATCTATCTATGCACATTCTGTTCCGCTTGACTGTTAAAGGTGATCAAGAAGTCAGACCAGGTGCTGCCGTACTTCGTGATGGAGATAACCGAGTCTATACCCTATGAACACACATACGTTATTATAACGTTATTATAACGTATGCGTCTTGGTTGTAAATACGTATTATACTTACGTTGTAATAACGTCTCTATGTCAATAGCTTTAACGTTTAAATTACGGTTGTATCATACGTAATAAATACGTATTTATCATACGTAATAATAACATTAAACCATACTTTTTCATAACGTCCACTAGCGCTATCTAGTAGACATGCAAAAAAGCTACTATCAAAAAATTTAATTAAAACAAAATTTTTTCTAGACTACGAGTTTTGTGTCACCGGTCCGAGATAAGGGGTACATTTTAATGTTAGAAGAGATCGAATACACATGGTTAAATTTTATCGCCAACACCCGGACTCGAACCCGGGATACCTTCCTCCAGATCGGGACGCGCTATCCACTCGGCCACTGCAGCTGTGCAGTACGTCGCGCGTCAGCTAGCTTAAGAAGGTGGAGCCCGCGCGCGAGTAGTCTTTGTGGAGATGTCCCATTGCGGAACAAAAATGCGCTTGCGTTCTCTTGCAACAAAATAAGAATCTATTTTAGTTTGAAACATAAGATAAAACTGATGTCGTTGAAGATATTTTTACTTAGTTATGTAAACAAACTTACCGTCTTACATTATTAATTCATAAATTAATTTCGTCAAAACTTCAGCGGGATGAAGTATTATTTTCAATATAATCTTGAATGACAACAGTGCAGCAGAGGATTATCTAGATTGGTTGTTTGGGTTTATTGGTTTTTTGTTGGGATATCCAAGACAAATTAATACTACGGCAGAGCTTTCGTGAAACAGTAAGCAATTTATTGCTGGAGATTCACATTACACTTCCATGTTTGCTTTATCTCAAATTGTATGACAACTAATTGGTAATCTCATTACGCCGCAAAAAATCAATTTGTTTTTAGAGTATCAGGGAAATACCGAGAAAACGCGCAATTCTAATTGTCGTTTTGATGCAGTGTATAAAAAAACGATTGTTCCGAGATAGAACAACTAATCATTGAAATTAACCACACTTAGATCAAGTCGAAAGTTTTAATTAATTATTAATAAATTCATTTTATTATTTAGTTAAAGCATTCACTCATAAAAAAGTCCACGAAGGAGGAAAAAGAAATAAGAAAATAAATATGTAATAATTTGGGGTTAATGAATATCGGCACAGCTTTTTTTAGTTATCTCAGAACTAAAATTAGACTGACTTATAACATTAAAACAATTCATTATTCAATTAGTATTTTAATAACTATGAATTAATTGTAATATTTATGGCGGTATAAAAACGTTTTGAAACGTTATTGAAATAAAGTTAAATAACGTTACGGTTATACCATAGTTTATACGTTTGTAGTTGGTATTTCAATAACCACGAAAAAAGGTAATATTAAATACCATAAATAACGTTATTAAAACGCTAATAATACACAGTTATTTGTAACGTTTAGGCAACTACAAATTTATACGTATGTAATTGGTATTTTAATAACCATAAAAAAACGTTATATTAATAACCATTAAAAACGTTATTAAAATACCGGTATTTTAAATGTTTTTTGCATACGGTTTTTCATACGTAATATTTGGTAATTCCATAACCATAACGTTAAAATACCATTCCATACGTATAAACGTTATTATAACGTATGTGTGTTCATAGGGTACCAGGACTACCGGGGCTGTTTGTGGCAGGGGTGTTCAGTGCAGCTCTCAGGTGGGTAAACATCACTGTTGACTGATTTAATTTACACTAGAAAGATTGAAACTGTAGTTTTAGTCTCAGAGGTTAATAGGATATGCATTTTAAGCAAATTGCTGTTCGCTCAGCTGACGACACAGCAGGTGGTTGAAATTTTGGTAAGCTGTCACGGAAGTGAAAGTATAGGAAGTGAAAGAAAAATGTTTTTTTTTAAATAAATGTTTTCTCGCAATTTTTGATTGACTGTAGCCTATGCGTGTTTTTTTTCTAGCTGATTTACACCAAATTAAAAAATATATACGACTGTAGGGCTGTCCATATAATGTTTTATTGACAAATTTATAACCAAATGTTACGTCGGATGCTTCTTGGCCTAGCGAACAGTTGTGTGCCAATTCACGTTTTGTCTGCGTTCATGGAGCTAGTGCGTACAATTAAAACTAGTGAAAATAAACTGGAAGCATTCAACTATTCAAATGTTAATTTATTAGAAAACACTGGAGTATATGAAGGAGTTAATTTCAAGATAACCATTGTACAAATATTCAATCCTCCTTCCAGTTCCTTGTCCACCGGCCTCAACTCCATGACGGGCGTGATTTTCGAGGACTTGATTCGGCCCTTCGTCAAACGCCCGATGTCTGAGCTCCGTATCAGCCTCCTGATGAAGGTGACGGCAGCTATCCTAGGAACAATCTGTACGGCCCTAGTGCTGGTTGTGGAACACCTAGGGGCTCTCATACAGGCTGTAACGAGTCTATTGAGTATAGTGTCTGGTCCGCTGCTCGGACTCTTTACACTAGGCATGCTCTTCCCCTGGGCGAACGCTAAGGTAGGCTCATCGCAATGTAAGGGCAATGAGAGTATACGATTAAAAATATGACAACAACAACTCATTAACCCGGAAACACGTATTACAAAAACAATTCACTGAACTTTAACCTGCGTTACTTAATTAATTTTTTTTTCGATATTTCGGAGACCCTGTCTCCTTCTTCAGACAACTTTCATGCCCGACTGACTCGCAGACCTCGTCTGGCGGACAGGGAGGGAAACGCCACGACATCTATCGGTGATTTCTTTGTTTATTACTGACCCCCAAATGGTCGGTAAATCATAACTCACTTGGCTTAAGGCATTTGGTCGCCAGACGAGGTCTACGAGTTAGTCTGGCAGGGACGTTGCCTGAAGAAGGAGATGGAGTCTCCGAAATAAGAAAAAAAAGTAAGTAACCCAGGTTAAAGTTCAGGGAGTGGTTTTTGTAATATAAGAGTGTACGTGTTTGGACAGGGCACATCTTGACTATGTTAACTTCTCTCGCACGAGAAGTTACCACTTTGGAGAATATAAGGAGGTAGAATACAACACAAAACATTGGCCATCGAGAAAAGGTCTGATTTACAAACGGATGTTGCCAAGTAACTTAATTAAGTAGACTGTGAATTATGGAAGAGGGTGGTATAGTTCTTCCGAAGCAAGTAAGCCGATGCTGACGTCACTGGCGGGTGGATTGCAGCCAATCAGCGGTCCCCAATTTAAAATACTGATCGCTCATTGGCCCGCCGAAACCGCGCGAATCGGCCTACTTCATACGGAACAACTATATCCATGTCCCTGTGTTATTCAATTTGCAGTAACTTTTAATGCGATCAAACACAAGCCTTGTAAAAAAAAATGCATTTTTACCTATATTTTACTAATATTCTGACTCATCTTTAATAATTAAATAAATAATTAATCAACAACCTCGTGTAAAAGATAGCATGTTATTTTGGAGTCATTGCATTGCATATTGTGCACGTGCTGCAGAAAATGCCTCCTTAAAGATAACAAAGTTATATGTAAAATTATAAAACCGTGTTATCGTGATTTGGAAACACCTAAAATAATATCTTGATCGCACTGAGTAAAAAATGAAGGATAATAATGGAGGTGGTAGCAAGAAATACACTTGCCTCAATGTCATTAATGTCATTAATGTCTTGTCTAGGGAGCGCTCGCCGGTGGAATATCAAGCTTCCTGATGCTGGCGTGGATATCATTCGGTGCCCACGTGCACATATCACAAGGACTGATTACCTTCCCGCAGAAGAGTTTCTCTGTGGAGGAATGTACGGCTGACTACTACAACATCACCAGGCCAGAGTATCAGCCTACAGAGTAGGTGTTTAGCACTCTTGAGAACCTCCCCTAGTTTCTAGTTGTACCATATGTTTGCACGAAATTATGACAGCATACTTAAAATTTCCCAATTTAATTATGTTAAGATGTTTGTAGGCACAGATTGCACATGTTTTTGAACGTGGTTTGTTCCTCTGCCCCCCAATATAATGTCACATAATTAAATTCATAACTTATATGGAATTACACAAACACAACGCTCATCATCATTAACTGTCGAGACGTCCAACTCTGCGTTGGGTCGGCATTGAAGACTGGCCTCTCCATCTTCTTCTGTCCTGCCACCACTCCTCTCCTTCCACCAGATTCCAGTCTCCTCTTTGCTGTTCCACATCTTTTCTCACACTATTCTGCCATTGTTGTCGTGGTCTGCCCCTTGGTCTCCTACCCTGAATTTCCAATTCCATCATCCTTCTCGGTAATCTCGCTCTTTCCATCCTTTTGACATGTCCGAACCACTTTAATCTTCTCTACAAATTCGACTTGCCAAATTTGCCAAAGTATTTGTTAATTATTAAAAGATACAATCATACCATATTTCATGGGAAATTAAGACAGCATTTAGGGTTGTTCGGACAACGAATTGTAAGCCCATGAGTTTTTTTGTAGGTTCGCTTCTGGTCTGCGACTTTTTCTTTCTTAATAAAATATCCTTTCTTTCCTTCCAGTCCGAGCGTGTTTATGATGTACCGACTCTCCTACATGTGGTACACAACAGCTGGTATGCTCATCACCCTTGTCGTCGGAATGGTAGTCAGTTACTTTACCGGCTTCAGAGACATCCGGGAGATAGATCCAGACATGCTGTCACCGGTGATCCACCGGTTCCTACCGGCCAGAGAACCACCAGCCAAGGAACTCGTCAAGCTCAACGGCGGACAAAAAGAGATCGATAGCAACGACCACAATCAAAGACATGAGAAAGAAACAGAAAGTAACATGTATCATAAAGAGAAAGATGGAGATCTGGCTGAAGAAATGACAAAGCTGAATCTCAATGAAAGATAGTTTGGATATTCAAAGCTATCCCCAACAATTGTAGATCTGATGCTTCAGAAGTTCATTAAACTGGTACGTAAGGATCAGATGATATTATTACATATTTTGCTATTTGATCCCCAAAATAATAAACTTTGACTAGTTTAGTTTCTTTAACAAAAAGGAACTTAATCATGTGCTTTTGAAAAAGGAAGTTACAAATTTACAAACACATCGATAGGAAGTGACTTTTATTTCCTTTGCAGTTACAGATTCGTAAAAAAGAAGTAGAAAATCGTAAGCTGAAAACAAAACAATATAAAGAGATGGGCAATATTATTTTGTAAGGGTGGTTAGTTCCAAGAACCAGGCTTAATTTAATGACATAGGATATAGTACGAAGGGCTCAGTCTTAACTCGGCTATTCTTAGCTCGCCTACATCAATTAGTAGTGGTATTTCAGGTGTAATTGCCCGCTTCCAAGAACCACGTATCTACTTTAATTGGTCGTAGGAGGGGTTTTCTTGACTCGCCTACGCCAATGGCAGCGAGCCTTTCAAATGGTTATGCGACCTGACCGGCAAGTTTGAATTGTTCCGAAATTTAACGTTGACATGGCACTTCCCGGACAGAATTTCGGCCTCCAATATGACACATCTCTCTTCGATGCGCCAGGCAATCATCACCGTCAAGGGGAACTGCCCAACGTGCCCAGTACCAAAATATTAACAATAGGCTACAAAATTTAAAATTATACGGCTACAGATTGGTGACTCACCTATTATGATGCAGTTAAGTACATTCTCAAGGATGTGAGGGTGGAGTGATAATGTAGTAAAGAGGCTCAAGTGCATACTTGGGGAAGGAACTTTTAAAATTAACGAGTTCCATTTTTCTGTAACATTTTAAGGAGCGCGATCCTTTTTAGTGTTGAGGAACTATTAAGTGATTAAGTTAACATTTTAATGGAACTTTTTAAGAGAGCTTTACTTCCTTTTCTGAGGAACTTGCACATTTTATTGGTAACTACATGAAATACGTGACTTACTTACTTCTTCAAGTCAAGGCGTAAGTCACAATAACAAAATGGATTATATAACCTAATATTCTTATTATTTCATAACATTAATTAAGATAATATTTTCTTGGATTGATATAACATAGCACTTTAAGACAACCTTGTAATAAATAAAAAAAATATATTAAAAAGGCACAAAGTGAGCAACGTTTCGAGCAAAATTCTATCTGGGAAGTGCCCTGTCAACGTTAAATTTCGGAATAATTCAAACTTGCCGGTCAGGTCGCATAAACCATTTGAAATGCTCGCTGCCATTGGCGTAGGCGAGTCAAGAAAACCCCTCCTACGACCAGATAAAGTAGATACGTGGTTCTTGGAAGCGCGCAATTACACCTTAAATACCACTACTAATTAATGTAGGCGAGCTAAGAATAGCCGAGTTAAGAACGTACCAGTACGAAGTGGACAGGCAATTAGGATAACGATATCGTTAAGATCTTTGAAAGGTCGCAACCCAAATGTTCTGCATCACAAACATGAATAAGCCCATCACAAAAAACTTATTAGTCATATTACACAAACATGGTGTATACATTGTTACGAATGCATAAAGGCTACAATAAATACCGAAATATTATCTTCTTCTGCCCACAGGAACAATAATAGACAACAACAAGAACAGCAAAAATGTTAATTCTAGAAGACAATCGAGAAGTTGGAGTCTGGCAAAAGAACACTCATCCCTTGGGTGTATGGTGTGGATTGATCCAAAGACTTGCCTAGCTATCATACTAATGGGCGAATATCAAGAGCTAGTCGCACTCAAATCTCAGATCCGAATAATTGAGTTTGGAAACGCAATAATCAAATTCTGATAGATCTGGTAAATGTTGATGAACGAAACCGATTTTGAATGTATACTAATAATATTGAAAGTCATCTCAAAATCATGTCCACCGAAGTATGATAGAGTGGTGATTTTTTACGCTGTTATCGGCTCAAAATAATTATTTTGTGCTATTAGTTCGTTAGCTATTTGACCCGGAAATATAATGTTTATTGAGTGTTTCTTTAACTCACTTACCAAAGTCACTTTTATTACCCGTTCCGGCGAATTTTCGACGAGGGTCCCCTCATCTTCGTCCGGCCACGCCAAACACACTGTGACCTTTAAAGAAACACTCAATAAATAATATTTTTGTTTTAAAATATGTTTTGGTTAAATGTTGAGATTGTAAGATAGATTGGGACCTTGCTGTACACCTCTAAAATACCTAATCAGCCCCTCATCCGCCACTAGACCAATATTCATGATCATCTCAGTACCCCATCATCTCTCTCTATATAAACAACAATAGGAAGAGACAATAGAGAGAACCACGCTGAATGCGTGAATCAACATAAGTAATTAGTAAATAAGAGTAAATCATGTAACTTGTATTGTTCTGTCACTTGACGACCAAGAATTGAAGGTTATACGTTTAGATTATAAATTAACTTGGATCCACGTTTGTTGGAGGTGAATGTTCTAGAAGTGTTCAATAGAGAAACTGAATGGAACAACCAGATAACATGACTTACATTGTGTAGTTAGAGAGCCCTAGACCTCTAAGATACCATGCAATAAGACGCACAAGTTTCGAGGCGCGTCCATACACGAGATCACAAGAAAGGTAGGAGACTTGACGGTATTGCAGTTATTAATAGTGTTTATAGGTATTACATTGGTGTTGAGGTGTGAGGGCAATTTAAGAGGGCACTTCCCGGCTAGAGTGGGCACAACACATGGTTCACGGAAAAAGGTCTGATTGACAAACTAATAGATGCAGAAGACTCAAGTGAACACTGGATTGTGTGAAAGCTACATCTATGCTAGTATGCTATTCAATTTCCAGTACTTATGAATGCGGTTTTTATAAGATGGCAATTTTAACAACTCTGCGTATATGAGATGTTGTAGGCTTTCACGACCCGTAGATGTCTTCTGTATGATCCCTGGGCTGTTTCGTCGTGTCGATGATGAGGCACTGCTCGACGTTTCGCCACCCATGTTGGTGGCTTCTTCAAGAATGATGATCATTCTTGAAGAAGCCACCAACATGGGTGGCGAAACGCATTCTTGAAGAAGCCACCAACATGGGTGGCGAAACGTCGAGCAGTGTCTCATCATCGACACGACGAAACAGCCCAGGGATCATACAGAAGACATCTGCGTATATGTTTTTTGAATTTTTTAGAAATCAAATTGTTTACAAATCAACTTCTGAAGGGCAAACTAGCATAGATCTCAGTTTAATAAAAAACCTTGTGTAAATACAACCCACTATCTTTAATCTTTCATCAGTCAGATTTTTTTGCGAGAGTTGGCCTATGTTTAAGACAAATAACATGGACAAGATAGGGCTAACGATCAGAGGGAAGTGCCTCTGAGCAAGGCAATATATTCAACTAACGTCAGAATAGGAACCCATCCATGCGTATAAGTGACGAGGTCTTGCCCTCAAGGGGAATAAACGGCCTTGGAAACTGTCATGCGCATAGTCGCGCTCCTCTGTGGATAAGTAATGTAAAATGGTCAAGCTAGAAGATTAATTAAATTAATTAATTAACCTAATTCTTAATTAAAGGTTGATGACTGAAATATAATTCTTAATGTTGCTAAATGGAATCTTATTATATTCGTTGAGCGTGTACATTTGGAAATAAAGCAATTTTGTAAATAAGCTGTGGTTACTTGCCTCTTTATCCTTCTTTCCTTCTGTTCATTTACACCGGATATTTTGTCGGGCTGCTCACGACGTAGTTCTCACAACGACCACAAGGTTGACTGATGAGGAAATAATCAAAATGTTGAGTAGGAAATTAAATCACTTAAAACGCGTTTGGTAATTTTTAGGTAACTTTCAAATTAGCTGTTTTCTTTATAAATTAGGAAAATTTTCCTGAAGAAGATACTTTATCTTGTGTAACGTCGAACTAAAGAGTAAGTTATTTTATAAAGTTCCTATAAGTCATTAAACAAAAATTAAAACTTTGATAAAAATCTTACTATTGATTGCAATTAGCACCGACAAATTGGCCACAATAGCTATCCATGTATTATTAATTTTATTATCCTATGTCGAAAAGCAACAGCTTTGGCTGCAGTGGGTAATTTTCTATTCCTCATCAAAATCCATTTCTTATGATTGCGTAACCATGCAACGACTTCAATAAAATCAACTCTCATTTAATCATTTCAGGAAATATCGGACACAAATTTATATTAATGAGTTGTTAGGTAAGGTGATTGTTACATGCGCAGTATACAAAACGACAATTGTTTTACGTTGAAAGAAGATGCATACTGCTACACCCCGGGTATTGAACCAGGATCGTTCGACTATACGTCCCGATAAGATAATTTCGGTTATCGGTATCACATAACACAGATCCATTCTTAGCCTTAAAACTTACAAGGAGGCTCTTGAATGAAAAACCTGAGTGGTTACGTAACCTCTATGTACCTCTATAGTATCTATCTTTACTGTAACCTTCATGGTTACGAAAAAGTTATTTACTTTTTCATGTTCTCTTGCAGACGTCGATTAAATACTGCTACACAATCTTACATATAAATCATATTTTATATTAATTTAGTTTGGATGTATCCTGAGACCCAATAGCTCCGGTATTTAAAGCCAGTGAACCCGGTTCGATCCCCGTCAGAACACATAGTTTCAACGTCTGTTTCAGCCTTAGCCTTGCAACAGTTGCTTACAACTAGGCAATTGATCGACATTTCTTATGGAATGTATATTAATTCAAGAGATAAAACCGAAAACTCAAAATATTATAAAGTTACATTTTTACCGTGGGAATTAAACCTGTTATAGGATGCAATGTATGCCCCTCTTCAGGTGAACTAGATATGTTGCACGTTTGTGAAGGGATGTACAAGGGTGCTTACGAGGACTCAATCCCTTGCATTCCCATTAACGATAGAGGAAAACCTAGGAAAACACCTTCAGTCAGGATTGACGGTTACTACGAATGTTATAGATATATTTTGTTCATAAGACATCAGTGAGTTAGTTAAAACTAGGAAGCTTCGCAAACGCTTTTTCAGGCGCGTTGTTGGATGAAAGTATGTTTTTTTAAACGAAAAAAAGCGTAAAATTGCAATTTTCTTGAGAAATTATTTTTCGATCGCGCTCAAATTTTACACCAATATATAAATTCATAAAATTAAGGTTCTGTGAAAAAATAATTTCAGTCGTATAAAGCATGTAGGTGTTATAAGTCGAAGAAATTTAAAAAAATCGAAAAAATAGAAAATTGGGATTTTAATGAGAAATAATTTTCGATTGCGCTCAAAAACGTGGCAGTTCTAAGTTCAGAGATTTCGAAGGTCTCCAGAAAATTTCATCGATATTGGAGTATCGGTTTAGCCGGAATTGTTAACAAACAGACAAAAAAAAAAGAAAAAAAAGAAAAAAAAGAAAAAAAACATTCCGGATTTTTTTCTCCAGTGTGGTGAAATGGAATCTTCGCTTCGCTCATCCAATTAGGAGTAAAACGATCACAAACAAAATAAAGTAGGCCCACTCAAATAGTTTTGGAAGCTTAGTGTTATCTTGAGCGATGTGCAATAGTTGAAGTTACCTAATTGCCCTAGTAAGAAACTAACATTATTATTTACAAATCTCTCAAGATGATAGATTAGGTAGCAATCTTGTGTGATAGAGTGACTAGACCTCAGTCAATGACCCATATAATATGTTTTAGAAGAACAATCATTAGATAATGATTGTGATGTCTAAGCATTAAACAGTTGATCAACGCTCAAACAACACGTAAGTTAATATTTGTTCGTTCTAGCTAAATATATATCGCAAACGCTTTTTTTTTTCGCGTTCATGGATGAGCTGTTTTGAAAGTTTTTAGTTTGAGTGGGATCTCTTTACTTTTGCAAGTGTTTTTTTTAACGCATTGTAGGTGATTGTTGTCAAGTTTCTATTGTTACATGTTAGTTGTTTTTAAAACCTTTATTCAATGGATTCTGTCTTAGTTTTTCAACTTTTTCTTTCACAAGGTACTTCATCACCATAACCATCCATGTAAAATATGAACCTTGTAGCCCCACCCGTTTGGTCAAAATCGGCTCAAATGTCACGGAAATATCGCACTAAAAATCGAAAAAATCGTAAAAGTACGATATTCATGAGAAATATTTCTTTGATTGTACCCAAAAGGTAGAAGGTCTAAGTTCAGAGATTTCAAAGACCCAATTCCCCTCAATTCCCTCCAATTTTCATCAAGATCGTATATGCCGTTTGCCCGATAGATTAAGAATGCAAACAAACAGAAAAAAAGAAAAAAAACACCCAAGCTTACATTTTTCGAGGGTCAGTGAAATTGAAGTCTTCGCTTCGCTCATCCAATAAGATGAACTTTTACATTCTAATTATTACATTTTTCGTTGGAAACCTGCCCACTGCCCAGGGACAATGTTTATTGATCCTCTTCAGGTGTCTAGGCCGCTTCGCGAACGCTTTTTTCAGTCGCGTTGATGGATGAGCTTTTATGGAATATTTCTGTCCAATGATTACGTTTTTGTGTGGAATCTCATTACTTTTCTATAGTTGCTTGATATTACTTGTTCATTATACACCAGTAAAAGGCTTATATTAAAACCTTTATTTCTATGAATTTTGACCAGCTTTTTCAACTTTTTCTTTCCAGAGGCACAACATCACCATAATTTTTTTTGTCAATGTAAAATATGAACGTTGTAGCCCCACCCGTTAGGTCAGAATCGACCCAAATATCACGAAAACATCGTATTAAAAACCGGGGAAAAATCGTAAAAGTACGATTTTTATAAGAAATATATTTTCAAGTGTCTCTAAAATCATAACATATATAATTTTAGTGATTTGAAATGCTCCTATAAAGTTTCATCAATAGTACGTTTCCAATATCACGA
>JAMZAV010013309.1:0-17364 GCA_024449915.1 Sweltsa coloradensis | reverse complement strand
TGTGGGTGTTGCGATGCTCCAGCAAGTTGAACATAAACTTGCCTCCCAGCACAATGGGCCCAATAACAGCGGTACAAAGGGCATCATCTGAACGGATAAACCGCTAACAATAAAAATACCCGGTAAGAAAGAAATCGTGCCAGATAACAGTAAAATCTAATTTCACTTCAGTTATAAACACTGCCCCAGAGTCAACTGTTAGCAATGGCTAAAGCTTTAGCGTATACATTCTCACGGCCGGTAAACCAATCCACTTTGTTTACAAAGTATCATCATTTATAAAGGACATTTAATTGGCAGTCGTGTACACAAGCAATAATGAAAAACAGGAAAGAAAAACTGAAATCGTGCGCAAGCTAACTTATAGTTCGTGACAAGTTTATGACAGAGGCGGGCAATTTCAAATTCACAGTAGTTTGATGTTTTCCTTTAGAGCTTTGTTTTTCTTGAAATGTGAATTATTGTTCCGTCTTTCGCAATTCTCGGGTCAAACGAGTTGAGCACAGATTCCATGGAACTTCTCGGGCACAGATTCATAAGAACTTCTCGAGCACAGATTCCACGAAACTTCTCGAGCACAGATTTATCAGAGGCACAGGTTCCACAGAACTTCTCGGGCACAGATTTATTTATTACAGTTTCATAAAATCATGCGAGTTCCATACGACTACGAGTGTTAAACATCTATTAGAGATGTTCCATTTATGCGATACCGAGGACCTAAGCTCGTACCTACAAACACCAAAGAAAACAGGTATGACGCCTGTACTTCTACTGCTTCTACCCATGTTGAAACGTGGGTATTGGGTAATACGCATTACACGTGAACAAATTATCAATCCGTTGAAAAATAACTTAGAAACTGATTTATTTATGATTACGTCCACGATACTCTAATTCTAAGGAGAATGTATGTTCCTTCTTTATCCCTTGATCAAAGAATCAGTTTTGTTCGAGGACTTAAAGTTTGATGAAAGCACCCTTCTTGTCGCAGTCACTAAAGAACTCTGATCAAAGATATTTCCTCAGAGAAATGGTCTGAATGAAATGATGATTAACTGGGTGCCGTTGACTGGCCCCTTGTCCGCTTGTTTTGATTGATGTACGGGCTTCCGTTGTATAAGGGCTATACTTACACTTGTCAGCCATGCCTCTCACTTTTATAACGATATGATTCATTATTCATTATTTTCTACCGTGTGAAACTAAATGAAAAATGTGCATTTGTCTTTTTAAATGTCCCGTCAAAAGATTTGATAAAAAACTACTAATCTAGGATTATTGATTTGTTTCAAATGGTATAATTTTAAATTAGTAACCATTGGAAATGTAGAGGCTTTATTTGGGTTTTATGGGGTAAATGACGATGGACACAACAATTACATTACGGAAACGTTTACGCAATTCCAAAAAATATATTATTATTAGTTTTAGGGCGCTTCTCCAATTATGTGTTATTGGATGAGCGTAGCGAGCGTAGCGAGCGAAGCGAAGATTCCATTTCACTACACTGGAGAAAAAAATCCGGAATGTTTTTTTTTTTTTTTCTTTCTTTCCTTCTTTCTTTTTTTCCGTATTTTTGTGTGTTTGTCAGCACGATTCCGGCTAAACCGATACTCCGTTTGCGATGAAATTTTATGGAGGCCTTCGAAATCTCTGAACTTAGAACTGCCACGTTTTTGAGCGCAATCAAAAAATTATTTCTCATGAAAATCGCAATTTTACGATTTTTTCGATTTTTTGAAAATTTATTTTCCTTGTAACACCTACATGCTTAATCCGATTTTCATGATTTTTTCACAGAACCTTAATTTTATGAATTAAGATATCCGTGTGAAATTTGAGCGCAATCAAAAAATTATTTTTCATGAAAATATAAATTTTGTGGGTTTTTTCTTTTTTTAAACAATTCTTTTACTTATAACACCTACATGCTTTATTTTATTGTAATACTTTTTTCACAGAACCTTAATTTTATAAATTTATATATTCGTGTGAAATTTGAGCGCAATCAATTTTTTAAATCATACGATTAATTAAAAAAATTAAAAATTAAAGTTTATTTTTTATCTAATTTAATTTAATTTAAAAAAAAAATCTTCAACTTAGTACTAATTTTTTCACAGAACAACAGAAAATCCGCATAACACATGGCAGCTCAATGCACCAATTACGCTCATCCTACAACGCGGCGGGACTTAAGCGTTTTCCTAGTTTTATTTCATCCAAATCCGAAAATATTTAGTCAGCAACACGTAAACAACGTATTTTAGGTGACAAAGTTGTTGGAGTTGTGAGTCAACATTACATTTTTTCATGTCAAAAAACCTAAATGTCTGCGTAGGAAATTATGTTATAGGGATAACATTTAGAATCAACACATTTCATTTTTGGCATGATTTTTTCGTGAAAATTTGCATTAGGCCTATGATCCATTGTTCACCGATTTCGCCAGGCCAGGAGTGCTGCAAGTGCAACTGTTGCCCAAACCGATCCGGCAGTAGAGCACCACTGGAACCTTTCTTCTGTCGATGGTGACAGGCCTAACTCACTTTTAGCGTCATCCGCGGCAGAACATTAGAGAAACCGTGTTGCTTTTAGGTCTGGCTTCTTGAACTGGAGAATAGCAAGTGGAAGTGACTTTCACCACAAATCAAGAACAATGACGAAAATGAAGAGGTTGGGAACCGCATAGGCCCACATTAAAAACCGTAGATATATTACACGATATTACATTCATATTTAATGTATTTATTTAGATGAACTCAGCGAAAACTTCCAACAGTTTTGAGAATATCTCTGCAAAACGTATGTATTTTGAGTTTTGTTCGCTTACCCATTGGCGCCCTATATCTTAGGCTATATAAACGTTTAGGCCTACTCCGAATTTAATAAATTTACAGGTAGGTAATCCTTTTAAAACCTTTCAACTTAGATTTGCCACGATTTTAATCAAAGGAAAATTTATCTTGAAAATCGTATTTGTTTCACTTTTGATTTGACCACCTGTTGGCACGTAAAATATATGGCCCAAAACACTACGCTCATCCTGCACTCTACACTAGCTATTTTCATTCTACCGACGAAGGTGGATTTTACAAAATTCAACATCACAAAATTCAATTTAAAAAAGATATATATATTTCCAGTGTTTCAATAGAATACTTTAATCTGTGGACATAGCCTACATGAGCTATCTTTCGACAAATGCGGAGTATGCTTCAAAGCTTCAGACAGAGTCTGTTCCCATCCTTACCCACATGCAGCTGAACTTTCCTTCGGGTTAAAATACTAGTTTTGCACAAGCACGGATACGAGGAATCCAAAATAGGGAGCGAAGTTACCTACAAAGTTTTCCTCCAGCTTTCAAGTCTCCGTGTTGGTGGAGGTGCCGGTTCCGGTTTTATTGAAATTTCCCCTTTGGGTGGGGCCTCTCTTACTCCAGCCACCAAAAACATTCTGTTCCAGCCATTTTGAAGAACAATGTGAACCAAAAAACGCATGTCAATCGGGGGTCATGATCTACATCATCAGTACTTCTGACCCGGCAACCATCAAATATAATCTGATTACTGGCTGCAACAGAAAATGAACCCTAAAACAAAAATCACTAGTATTATGGTATTTTTAATAGGAGAATGCTCAGGTACCTTAGAGATTTGTTTATCCTTCCGAAGCAACGTATGGGTCCAAGGTATGATATAGGCAACATAACACTTCGTTCATACACACGCGGCCAAGCTGGACAAATCCGATTGTCCTATTGCCCATAGCTCTACAGAATAATACAACACTTCTATTATACCGGTTTGTTTCGTCTCTGCTGTTTGAAAAGTAGGCTAGTAAGTCATCAAATAAACTTTCACGAGCACAGGAACACTAGTAAAACAACACACACGGCGGTGAAGCTGCGAAGGCGAAGACTGACTGGCTGGTCACACGGTTTCGGTCACCTTCAGAGTGTGCACAGTCGAGCAGAATTCCGTGGAGTAGCGGTAAGTGGCTGTGAGTGAATGTCAGAGCGGGTCAAGGCAGCACCAAGGCTGCGCAGGTGGACCAACCAAACAACCAGGCCCGGCTTTGTCTAGCTCGGGTGGGCGGGTACTCGGGTCGACCCGCGGACCCCGGGGTCGAACAATATTAACGAGACTAGTGCCAATTTTTGGTGGGTCGAACTGGACTCAAAATTGGAATTGAGTTTAAATATCAAAATTTAAATTATAGGTGTTATTCGGCACGAAGATGCGTCCATCTGTGCGTGTCACGTTCACGATAAAAACAGAACATGTTCTTCGATTAACTTGCTTTCTTGTGTTGACATTGACCTTCGGCAAGGATATTATACAGAATGTTTTGGGTGACCCGTGGGGGGGTTGCGAAGCGAACCCGCCGTCGGCAAGTTCGTAAGCTGTCAGGGTGCGAATGACGGGGGGGATGGGGAGGATTTCCCTCCTCCGGTAATTTCATCCCTGGCTCTGTTTTACTGAAAGGTATCCCTGCCGGGGATGGCTAAATCTCCACCTGTGGATTCCCATCTCATCTTATAACATATCAAGTGATTTTATCCCGTAATGTTAATAAAATAATGCGTCAATTTACACATATTCCTTTCAAAATAATACCTCAGATCGCTTCTAATACCATCTTGAGGGCAATAATACCCCCAATTTTTTCCTCAGATCACTTCCAAGGCCATCTAGATTTAGAGGGCAATAATGACCCAAAAATTTCATCAGATCGTTTCTAAGGCCATCTTGAGGGCAATCATACCCCCAAATATTTTCCTCAGATCGCTTCTAAGGCCATCTCAAGGGCACCCCCAAAAAAATTCGCCTCCGACGGCTGGGGCTTCGCCCCAGACCCGGTTTGCCAACGACAATACTATTCTAAACAATTCCCCCTCTGCAAAGTCGTTAATTCGCACCCTGCGTAAGCTTCGCTCCCTATTTTGGGTACTCCCTTCTTGTTGTTTCTATCTTTGCATAAAAAAAAAAGTTTGGCTGAGCTCATCTGTTTGGAAGTTTTTGAGATCACTGTGGATTGTGTATCGGCCTCCACAACTTTTATCTAGATCCTAGATAAGAAAATAATAAGTGACTGCCACGTTACACTGCAAAGTAAAGAACCTTTTACCCAACCCTACACTTTAATTAAGCGTAACATGATAGGCCAGGCTCTTAGTTTCGAATTTCGACGAAAAGCTAACTAATTTGCTAGAGTCTCGTCTTCTTCATTGTCTAGAGTTCAACTGCGCCCAGAAAAAAAGATTCAAAGAAAAGTATTTGACGTTTTAAAATAATTAAAACAAATTACACGTGGCATTGTTTGTTTTTAACCACAGGTCTTGAATTTGGCGCTCTTGTGTCTTGCATGAAACTCAGCACGCAAACATTATTATATTGCCCTGCGTATGAACTTTGTTGTGAGTATGGTTGTATGAACTTGGAGCCCTGGAGGGGCAATTTAGAGAGCGCTTGCCCGTACGTGTTTTTAATGTTCAGGGGATTCCCTATTAGATTGAAATCACAGGGTTGATGGAACTTTATTTAATATTACACTTTCATAAAAATGAGGATTGGGGACAAGAAAAAAAAAGTTAAAAAAATGCAATTCTTATGGAAATGTGTTTATTCCTCAATTTCATTAATCGGGAAACACCCCCTTGGCCGAAAGGTGTGAATTGTGATTGATTTTACGGTAATTAATCCAGAAATAACATCTCAGCCGAGTTTCGAACCCGGATCGTCCGATGCCGGTAGGGTGCTTTAATTTATTTATTTAACGTCTATCCCTAAGCTACTGAAGTGGCAAGCTCATTACTTCTTGATTGTTGGTGCATACCGTTTAGAGGGGTAAAGTATCCGAACGGCAATCGGGAGACTCGGGTTCGATACCCGGCTGAGATGGATTTTGTAATTTATTGCGCAATGATATTTTGTTCATAAATAACGATTGTGTAAGTGTCCCTACAACATTAGTGGACGACGAATAAAAAAAAAATGAATTCTGAAAGCAACGTGCTATGAAAACAATACCTTTGTCAATTATTTATTAAGATTTATGTGGATTTATGTGAAGTCAATGTATTTATGAGAGAGAAGTGAGAAAAATGTTTCTGGCACTGGCTGCTTGCTCCCGAGTCCATCATTTCGCACTATGAGGATGCCTGTGCTACTGCAGCTTACACTTCATATAAAAGGCTGTGTTCTTCTAACGGTTAATCAGGAACTGTCAATTACTGTCATAAATCGATTAGTACTAGTTGGCCACACCTACTAAATGACTTAATGAACCAATAAATAAATTAGTATGGCACTCTAACTTGGTTTACATGAGCTAATATAAAATTCTATTAGGATCTGTTTCAAGTTCACATAGGAACCGGGATAACTTTGAGTCAATCCACCACAAATGTTGACGGATAAAAACACGATAATGCACTAACATGAGTTTGAGCTTATAATGCATTTTACGTATTATTCGCTGTATAGTGAAGACATTAAAATCTAACTTGCTTACAGACTTTTAAAATAGACTTACGAGGTCTACAAGTGAAAATTCTTAAAATAGTAAACAGAAAACAGATTTAAAAAACATCACTTCATAATATTAGCCTGCCTTGCTGGAAGTTGTCCTCTTATCTCAGGTTACCAAATTCACCGACATTTCCAGGTTTTCCAGATTGAAAATGAAATAGTATTTTTCCGGGCTGCAAATTTGTCTGACAGGGAAAACAAGACAACTGATTTTGCCCCACGACGTTATTATCGGTAATAATAAATTATTAAAAATTTACCTGCCCCTTTAGGGCAGGATTGCCAATGTAGGGCACGTGTGACCCTCTGTATCCTGAATTGTTGGCAGTGATTGAATCATTATAGGAAACTAGATAGAATCGATTTTGGAAGTTAAAGGGATTTTTGAGGGGTAATAAGGCATTCTAGATAATAAACAATTTCCCTGACTTTTCCAGGTTTTCCAGACTATAGTAGACAGACACCCTGGAGGATGACGCATCCAAGTATCAACTCACCGATTCCCCAAATAGTCCGGGCTCCTTCATTCCATTTCTCGTGTCGGTTCGACCACCTGCAACAAAGAAGAAGACGCCTTAGCTTTCGACTTCGAGATCTCGAGCAATAAGCTGGTCTTACTGCATTACTATACACATCTCACACTATCACTTCCACGGTCGCAGAGCGAATTATTTATGAAGACGCTCCACACTCCTAAACTATAGGCTGCGTCACCATAGAGTGAACATGACTGTTTGCCAACGTGGCAGTTTACATAAACCTATATAATAATAAACAATGCTCTGTTTTATTCAAGTAACTAAGTATTTGATGACAAGCATTACATTATGCCACGCATTATAGCAAAACAAGTACTTCATAAAGGCATTTACAATACTTGCTTTCCAATTGTCTTATTGGTAAAGTATTTTAAATTTCCTCATTTATCGCATTTCATTCTGCCAACCTCGAAACAATGTATACAAATACAAGCCTACCAATTGTAGAATATATCATTCTCATCTTACTTTATTTTTCGTTGTTCAATCGAACAGCATTATATAATTAATTATTGCATAGATTAAATGTTAATAAAAAATAAAATAAAGACCTACGTTTATAATATAATGATGTATAAATAATGTGTTTGCTTCATACAACACTGCGCACACCTTTATGTTATTACGCGATCTCCAAGTTAGAGTCTGTTGCAAAACATCTGGATACAGACCGTGTGTGTACACAGATCGTAATAGAGATCATAAACTTGAACAAACAAACAAGTCGGTACCGTACCTCACCTGTGCATCTTACAGACGCGGAGCAATGATGACGTCACGGCAGTTAATATGCCGTTTTGTCACCGGTTATATACCCACCACAAACACTAAAGTAACTAAAGCCAATTTCAATAGTAAGTCTACTACAATACGGTGTATGTATACAAATTATCGTCCCGCATCAATGTCGAAACCGTTTTATCTTCCAACCAATGTTTAATAATGGTATGTGCAATCGTATATTCTGTTTTGAGTTGTGTTTCGTAATTTATGTAAAGAATAATATTTAAATGAAATATTATATATTTCATTACTTTATTTTTATTATATATAACTATAAAATAGAAACGTGTGACATGTTTACACAATATTAAAATTACATTATATTTAATTCGCCCCTGAATGTTAGAGACGTTATAAAAGGACCATCTAATTTTTTTACTAGTAGGCCTACTATTTTTTGGTAATATAATTTGATTTTTACATTTTCTTCACACAAAGTGTAAAAATATAGGCCCTACAATTTTTAAATACAGGTTATCAGTGTCTAATTTGTAATTATGTTTCACCTTTTTTACCTTTTTCCATAAGAGGACCATCAATGTGTCTATATTTTTACGCTCAAATAAACCTCGATGTTATTGCAATATATTATGCGGGACTGTGTATATTAAGAAAACGTGCATACGATTTGTAACTCTGCAGAGACAGGTAGACTGAGACAGCGACTTGGCTGCGGCGGCATTCAGGTTCAGTTCAAGGTGACGTCATTATTAACAGTCTGTCTGTCTGTACAGGTGTGAAGTCACGGCGACATGGAGATGAGAGAGAGATTCGGACTCGCGAGGCGAGGGCTTTGATCGCAGACAGGTGACAAGTCGGCGCTATGCCACGAGGTTCGTCAAGTCATTTATAACAGAAATATAGACGCAGACCAAGACAGGCATATTGATCAAGAAGGCTACTGTGAAGATTCTTTTCAACTACCTATTCAAATATTATGTAGATGAAATGCAAGAATGTCGACGATGTTCTTCCTGTACAACATGCTTACATCTCACAACTCACTCACTCTTTAGGGGGTCCCCGTGATGTTTTATTCTTGTAAGTTACTATTTAAAAAAGCAAAATGTGTGCCCGTTGAAGGATAACCAAGTAATGGATCAAGGGTTACTAATAACAAGGGTAGGTGGGACGACGCCCAACTACTATAAATTAAGGACGACAGAGTTGGCAGTTGGCACGTGAAGATACCGGCAAATGGCAATACCAATTGAGTTCAAGATATGTTTTAGTGGATTAAACACTTAAAAACTGTTAGTGGAATGCTATTTTTAATTGAGATGTAACCCAGTAAACAGGACAGCCCCCACCCCCACATGAGATTCCATGCACCTCAAGTATCAACTCTATAGCCACCTATTTAATAACATATGACTTGAACGTTAATAGCAATTAGGACCCTGTTAATAAGGTTTAGAAATGTGTATAGTAAAATGTGAAAGGGGTATTTCGGAATTTATTTGTCAAATTGTCATTTATTCAAATTTTATTATATTTTTAACATTGTATACCTTATATTTTGATTACTATAGGCCTATACGTAAACCGAAATTGAAAAGGGTGCACTGTATTTTGCCATCGAAAGTACGCGTCCGCATCCCCAGTTTTCTTCGTAATAATTAATGGTGCAAGACAGAAGACAGGTGGCAAGAAGAGCCAAGCATATGACCTATTCCACTTGATATCTTCCGCTATCATCAGCACACAATCTCGCCATTCTTTGTACAGAGAACGTCGGTTCCATTTTGCCGCGATAAATTATTAATTATGTTTGTCCTCCTAAGTAAAACCCAGTGAATTACTTCGGATAGTCAAGACTCAAGAGACTGTGTACTTGTAAAGTTGTACGAGATTCATTCGCTTTTGATCTGTTCCGTTTGATACTGAAACTTGCTTGTACAGTCACCGGCATAAGAAATCACAACAGTCAAGAAAACACGAGAATGCCATTCAGGAATCAGGATACGCGACCTGAGAATGCGAATTCAAGACGACGACGACAACGTCACAACGACTACGACATTGCAACAAAAAGACATTGTGAGAAATATTAGGCCGCTTCGCTAACGCTTTTCCAGTCGGGTTGATGGATGAGCTTTTATGGTTGATTATCGGCCCAAATATCAATATTTCTTCTCGCGGGCCAAAATCATGAAAATATCTCATAAAAAGACGAAAATAAATCGTAAAAGTGCGATAATCATAAGAAATATTTGAATCGATTGTACCCAAAACATGGCAAGTCTAAGTTCAAAGATTGCCACAAATTTTCATCAAGATCGCATATGCCGTTTGCCCGGTAGAGCGCGAAACACCAAAAAAACGAGTTAATTGTTTGGGGGGTCAGTGAAATTGAAGTCTTCGCTTATCCAATTACGTATTGCTAAAGAAATCAATCAGTCATATCTTTAAAATACTAATTAATGTGGCAATTCAAACATGATTCGAGATTGAAAGTGCAACCAAATATTTTAATTTAATCAAGTCTTGAGGAACCCCAACTTTTCATATTTTGTTACGTCTGAAAAATATGGACAAAAATACAATAATTCTGATAGCAATAGTAATAGATGTGAAAGTATAACAACCAGTCAAAGTGCAATATAAGTATAGGCGATTCCAAGCTGAAACAATTGTATTTGCATGGAATCTATCTGCAGTTGACAGCTCTTTCGGCAGCCAGCTTATTGCTCATGGAGCGACGTGTCAAACCAGTCCTCGCATTCGCATGTGCTCAGCTCAACAGAATAGAAGTGGAATTGATTTCCCATCCTATATTATCTCTGTACGTGGCAGGCTAACACAACATTTTACAAAGCTCATTTCCAGTGCAATTAATTAAAAGTGAGGGTGTATATTTTCGGTTTAATGCGCTTAGTAATAAAAAATAGGATAAAAATTTTATCCATTTGGAAAAAAACGTGTATTTGAGGGCATTTTCAATGTGCGACAACAATGTGATGAAGCCGTTAGAAGAGAAGAGTTGCATTTTTTTATGTAACGGGAAAACGATCAGCGCAAAAAAAATATTTTAAATATTGCTGTTTCTTATTGGGAAACCCAACCATAATATATTATTTACTGGGGAAAAAAAATTTAAATAATAAATTTTGTTTTTCATGTCAAAAACAAAAAAACAATGAATAAGCCTAAAAGGCCAAACAAGTACATTTTTTAGTAATCATGTTTTTTTGGGGATTTTTTTTAAAAAGCCCAAGGACATGAACGCTACGCCTAAATTTTCAGTTTTTTTAAGGGAATTTGATTTTTATAAAATTTATAAAAGAAAAATTAAATTTTGAATTTTTTTCAAATTTAATTTTGTTAATTTTTTATACTTTTTATGTCTATTATACCATGCCATCGGGGCCCCTACATAAACCCCTTTATCAAATGGCGCCCTAATGGATTCGAACGTCTTAAACTTTCCCTTCACTATAGACTCACGAGACAATTTCGGGGTACCGGGAAACTCTTGAAGCCAAATCACCCCTCCAGTCACTCTTACCCAAAGTAAAAAAAAAACTATAACTCCCGAAGAGAATCAAGACATGGGCCCAGATCCCCGATGTAGGGTCAAGTGGGGGGGGCCCTTTCTTTTTTCAATGTTTCCCCCAAAATTGAAGCGATTAAAAAAAAAAAAAGAGTGAAATATATAAACGCGGGGTTTGGGAAAACAGAAAAAACCATACTTTTCTTTTATTATAGGTCGGCATCTTCAAACCAATCCAAAAAGTGGTTGATCGAATCTAGAAAAACATTTTCACGGTTTTGAACAACGAAACAAAATTACTTAAAAAAATTCTCTCTTTTTGGGAAAACCCCATTTAAAAACCCGGGGAAAGGCGACAAGGGGGTATACGCAAAAAAACTTGAAAAAAAATTTTCAAGCGATTCTACGGCTTTTCTGTATACCAGAAAAAAACATCCCTATTGAAGGAAGAAATCAAACCCACGGCCAACAAAGTCAAAAAACCACGAGGCAAGGACGTTGTGAAAGGCCCACACAGGGGGCAACGTCCCAAAGTTCCCAACGTGGGAGTGGTTTTGGGGGGGCGTCGCCGTGTCCTACGCAATCCATGAACGTCGATGTCGATGCAATAACAGACAACGACAACAAAAACTAAAATAAGAAATACAAAATAAAAACAACAATACAAATTAATAAGACCAAACTGGTAATAATTACATAATTTGTAATGATATTCTCGCTTTGCGTAATCGTTTTGTGTAAGTGTTGCCTGTTGGTACAAACAAACAGCATGTATATTAGATTAGATTACCATATTGGTTTGGAAGACACCTTGTTTGTAGAATGCGTGATTAGATACATTGAGACGCAGACGTGCATCAAGATATTATTATAGATTGTATGTGGGTTCAAGGAAAAATAATACCTTAATCATTCTAGGAATGAAATTTGAATAACTAAATAAATTTAAAAGTAAAAGTTTCTTTGAAAAACCGTTCTAATGTCTTCAAGGTTTTTAAACAAAAAAAAAAAAAACAATTTTGGAATTTCAAATCAATAGGTGGGGTGAAAAAAATGAGCCCAAAGAACGACGAAAAACTACATATAACCCCGGGAATTTATTACTATCCAAAAATGCATAACGTGTGGGCCCTTTTTTGCTCTTTTTTAGGGGGCCCAATTTAAAAAAAATTTAATAGCAGAACAAACGTTATTTTCCCTGGGAATGACCATAATTTTGTGCTGTCATGCACTGGTAAATTAAAATTAAATACACTATATTATTTATGTCCGCAATTACATTATTCACTTTATCAAGGACAACGTTGACAAACCTTGTCAGCAATTTGTTGACTAGTGGGATCCCAAACCAACACAGATAATATAACTAGTACATAGTTATTTAAATTTATTTGCAAATTGTCGTAAAAGTTTGCCCCGACTGGGCTTCGAACCTCGTGCCATAATATGAATCAATAACTATGTTATGCTTAAAAACCTTATGTTCAACATACATAGTGTTTACTATACGGATCGAATCAATAATAGGTAAGTTGTTTTGTTATGTCACATATTTTCATTCAATCGTATTGAAAATGAAAATAAGGGAGAACAATGATATTATATTTCCTTTAAAGCCAATTCTGATTTTAAAACACAAAAAAACTTTTAGGCCCAGTTTGCTTTAAAAGGGCATTAATTCAAATGCCAAATCAGAGAAAGCCCCCAAACGTTTTTGACGCCCGATTTAAAGGGAGCAAATTGATTCCAATTTGAAAAGTTATTTTAACATAACATGACATTGGGTTTTGTGTGTGTAGGGAACGTTTGGAGTTGGACAAAAACCACCAAAAAATTAAATTTAAAATAATATGCAATAATACGGTTATTCAAATAATAAGAGTTTCCCTTAAAAGTTTAGGATGTTTTAAAATAAAATTAGGTTTGGGATGAAACGGTCATTTAAAATTCATACCCAAAATTTTCACCGCCCAGGATTGGGCGGAAAAAGAATTGGGAAAAACCCAAAACCAAAAACCCTCAAAAAAATTTTAGTCTTTAGGCAAACCCTTTTTGACGTGGGTGGTTTTGGTTGTTTCGATAGGCGTAGGGCCTTTTCATGGGGACATGGTACATAAAGTATTTGAAATGTCAAAGGATGCGACCCGCCCAAAAAATCGGCGCAATCAGGTGTGAGTGAGGAAGGGGACAGGGAAAAGTCAAACCCGTGAATTTCCCGGTTGGGTTTTCTTTTTTGGCCCCTACTAAATTATATAATACCCCATTTTAAAGACATATGGCCCAGAAAAAAAGTGGGAAAAAATGTAAAAAGGTACCCCCCAAAAAAACAGTATAAGCCCGGGCCCCATCAAAAATTTATAAACCCCTTCGGCCCTGCTTTGAATTTTAAAAAACCCAAAAAAATTTAAAGTCCAATCCCCCCCCCTTTTTTTAAAAATTTCATTTCTCACCCACTATGCATGACCTTGAGTCATTGTCATGGGTGTTTCTGTCAGGTTGCCAACCAAGTTGAAAGAACGCCCCCTCAGTAACTTTTTAACCGGCAACCGAAAAAAAATTAGAAAATAAAACATGAGGAGCCCATCTTTGCTTTAGTGTCGGGAGTCGAACTCAAGGCCTCTCAGTCTCACGCAGCGAACAATAGATCCCGGGGATCCCCGGGCCACTCGAAGGGAAAGGGGGAGTCAAAGCTGTCTGACGTCACGACATAGGGCGACGAGTTTTGGGGGCAACAAGGGGGAGAGGGTGAGGCAGCCAAGGTTTTTCGGAGGAGGGCGTGCCAAACTCGAAAAAATTTCTAAATTTTACAAACGCTACAAGGCAAAACATACCATCTTAAACATTAGCCTCCCTATTTCCCTTTTTATAATTTAATTTTTAATTAATTTTTTTTCAAAAAAAAACAAAAAATTAATTCCTTTAAATTTCAGTTGAATATTTTGAAAGATTTTTATTTTTTTTATGTTGTCACTATAAAAAAAATTTTTAATTTTTCATTGTAAATTTTACTTCAACACAAAAAAATTTTTTCCCCAACTATTAAAAAAAACGGAAAAAATGAAAAAAAAAAATGTTTTCACAACAAAAAAAAAGAGATAGTGCGTTTTGTTGTGAATAACATATTGAAATTAAAGGGTGAAGATATATTTTTAAAAGTGTTTACATAATTGAACGAGTGAGCGTAGCGAACGTAGTGATTTTCCATTCGACTTAAACGGCCCTAATTGTTTTTCTGCGTGCGTGCGTGTGTGTGTGTGTGTGTGTGTACGTTGAAAATCAGCCGAATCGCTAAAAACAGATTGCGCTGAAATTTTAAACAGACATCCGGTACGAGTTTATTGAGAACTGTTAACAAAATCAGCTAGATCCATTGCGATTTAAACCTACAATAAATAAAAATGTTATTTTTTAAATATCGGTAGCGATTGTTTAGATTTTCCATTTGTAAAATAGGCCACAGCCTGCGATATAAAAACAATTTAGATAGTCGCTATCAGTTTAAATATCTCGAAGTCAGTGTCTTTTCATTTGTTATTATGTCAATATGCCATTTTCTAAAGGTAATGTCATTTTTCTCGTTTAGATTTATCAACTAATTAATAATGATGACCATCCACAAGAAACAGTACAATACCGCAATATATAGGCCTACGCAGTATTACGCCGTATGAAGGTAAAATTAAAATCGTAGACTAGACCACCTACTTATTCTAGCCTATGCCATGCCATAGATTCAAGATATGTGTACGCTTTACGTAGGCCTAAGTGTATGGTCGTGCATTTGGCACAGAGAGGGGGTTATATTAGTATCTATGGCACAGAGCATGGCTCTGCTAATCGTAAAAGACGAGGAAAGAGACGAGGAAAAGTCCATCTCGCAAACATCAGCTGGTAAGTATATAATAAATAGAGTAGTAATACTACTCCCTGAAAAGATGCGTCCTCTGGCAGTCGTCGTCGGGGACCTCTACCCCTTCCCTGACGACGACGACGACCATGATAACACGAACGATGCCAAAGACGATGACGACGTGAGAACCCCCGTTTCTTTCACCTACCGTGACTGGTTCTGACGAGCATAGGATTTTCCTACCTTTATCCCTTAGGCTAGAGTGGCGCATTATAACCGAACGGATAACGCGCCCTGAAACCAAATAAACTAAAAAACCATTTTCTCTGTTCGTCTGGCTATAGACCTAAATTGTCTTTAATTTTTCATAAGCCTACATTGACGCTGGAGTCAGCATCTATACAAAGTCTAGGAGTCGTACACTAGCTGGCCGTTCCATTTAGCCTGGGGTGTTATCTGTTAAAAAAAGGGTCTGTGACCACAAATGTTTGTGCAATGATTATAGGCCTACTAGGGAAACGCCATAGTCGTTGATAGACGAATGAGTGAGCCATGTGTTGAGTACCCCGGAACATTTGCATTTAAGTTTGATGATAATAATTATATAGCTATAATTAATAGGGTTTTGAGTTTAGTTGGTATAAGGGCACGTCAACTGTAAGGCCATAATGCGCCAATGTAGCCTATGATAGGCTAGGGAGGCCTTAGATAGGAGGAGGAAAGGGAACGTTACCGGGTACTCAACACATGGCTCACTCACTCGTTTAACAACGACTTTGGCGTTTCCCTAGTTAATAATTATTTATAGATTTGGTCCAGTCTCTACTCTCTATAGACTATAGAATAACGTTAGTTTCCCCAGCTGTAAGACTGTTGCAAGTCAGAGAGGGATTAGAATATGAAAATTGTAATTAAATTTTAGAAAGTAAAAATCCGAATGCAAGATCAGACAGACGTTCGGTCACTAAATGTACGTGTGTGAAGCCGTGCATAGCCAGCGACGGGACGGGGTCAGAGGGGGGCAAAGACATGCCCCTATTAAATACATACAAACATGAAACATCCCATCCCATTCACTCTTGCAAGTTGCAAGAATCGCCATTTGGCAACATCAGTCACGTTTTTGAATTAAGTACGAAACTCGTGTGGCGTGTAAGTGTAAGTACGACTGGTCTCCATGCAGCACTCCAGAATACAGATGCTGGGCGCGAGCAACGAGAGGCTTACGGCTGCGAGCCTCTGGGGTCATTGGGATCAATATGACCTCGCCGCCCCGCACCTCGCCCCTTTCGTGTTTGTTTCGAGACAATGCGCTGAGTGGCAATCATCCAGGTCAAGTAAATTTACATTTTGGTTTGAATCTGGGTTCCAAGAACATGAATTTGGTATTTCAAGACAGTCATTTATGTGATAATGTTAAAAGTCGGAGATTTAAATTATTAACTTGGAATAGAAACACACAAATTTACGTCAGGTGTCTCCCTATACAACTCTAGGCCATAAAATTAATATGCACAGTAATTCGAAGTTGCGAGAATGTTCTCTCAAAAATTACATTTTTGCCTCCCCCCCCCCCCCCCCCCCCCCCCCCCGGAGAGCAAGAAATAAAGCATCCACGTGCGTGACGCCTACCAAATTAGTTCTAACCTAATGAAGTAATGTTTTGAATATTCTATCTCTTATTGCATTGTAATCCACATCGCTATAATGTTAAAACCATCCAGGACAAAGTCTTGGAAGTCCTTACGCGTAAAATCTACTTTCCTGCATCTCTTAGAAAATGAAAAAAAAGTACAAACTGAAGAACATTCACCTATAGAAAGTAGTCGCATATGTCAAAATAAAATCCCTCCGAATCCTTCCAAATATACAACCCCTGTACTTTTGTTTCCGATTGGCTCGATGTTATTACACGCAACGGCGCGCTCTTTTCTCCCACCTACGCGGCGGAGCCTCCCCCCCAACGAGTACTCATCGGGCGGACGGAAAACGTTTCAAATGCCAAGTCGTGTATCTTCTCCGGCCAGACATGTAAATCACTCAAAGAGTGTTCTAGACTTGTGCATTAGTTTAGCATTGCCATTGCCCAAAGAAGACGACTTGCATGCATGAGAGCAGGATGGAAAAAAAACCACAAAAACATTAGCTCCCTTAAACGGACCA
>JAMZAV010013308.1:0-15883 GCA_024449915.1 Sweltsa coloradensis | reverse complement strand
AAAAAGCCATTTTACGATTTTCGATTTTTAAAAATTTCTCGCTATAAAACTCATTTTTATTCGATTGTAATGATTTTTCACAGACCTTATTTTTATAGTAATATTCGTGTGAAATTTGAGTGCAATCAAAAAATGTTTTATTATGAAAATCGCAATTTTCCGATTTTTCCGATTTTTAAAACATTTCTTCGACTTATAACACCAACATGCATTATCCGATTGTAATGATTTTTCACAGAACCTTAATTTTATGAATTCATATATTGGGGTGAAATTTGAACGCAATCGAAATATAATTTCTCGCGAAAATCGCAATTTTACGCTTTTTTCATTAAAAAAATAAATTCTTCGACTTATAACACCTACTTGCTTTCTTCGATTGTCATGATTTTTTAACAGAACCTTAATTTTTGAATGAATATTTTGGGTGTGAAATTTGAGCGCAATCGAAAAATAATTTCTCATGAAAATCGCAATTTTACGCTTTTTTTCGTTAAAAAAAAATTACGCTCATCCAACAACGCGCCTGAAAAAGCGTTTGCGAAGCTTCCTAGTAATCCTGTCAAATAAGAATTTTTGGAGGAAAAAATTGCGATGTCGCTGAATTTTTGCAGAGACCTTCCTTAAGGGATACTTATCAACAAACTAAAACTCCCCTACAATCAGACTGGAGCTTCGGCCGCCATATTGAAATTGGCGGCCAAAAAGTGTTTGTTATCGAATATCTCCAAATTTGTTTGAGTTTAGACAAAATATTTCAATGGCAAAAATATTCCCCATTTAATTCCCTACAAAACAGATGTCTTCTATAGTTTTGGTAGGGGCCAAAGGTTACGTCACAAAATCGTGGTTTATATGTTGCTCATTGGAATACCAGCTTATTTCCAAATTTTTACGCCCAGCATCAAACAATGCTCGGTAAATCCGTAATAATCGATTTAAATAAAAAATGACTTTTGTACGGGGTTGATGAAAGCTTCCATTAGTATTTTAAAAAAATCCGGTCTGCGAAATCGGATTTTACATTTACCCGGAATTTGGGTTTACCATTGTTGGCATTTCCTCAAAAATGCCCTTTTTGACTGTCCATTATTAAGCACTAAATAGCATTGGAGGAAAAATTCTTTTCTACGCACATTGAAATGACTTGAATAATGATCCGATTACAACCAAAGTTTAAATCCAATATGACTGCTAATTCCTAATATTCACAATATGAATACTGTTTTCATGCTGTTTTTACACTCTTTTTGTTACACAATTCACTTTGATGTTGTGGATATTAGGAATTAGCAGCCATATTGGATTTAAACTTTGGTTGTAATCGGATCATTATTTGAGTCATTTCAATGTGCGTAGGAAGAATTTTTCCTCCAATGCTTTTTTAGTGCTTAATAATGGACAGTCAAATATGGCATTTTTGAGGAAATGCCAACAATGGAAAAATCCAAATTCCGGGTAAATGCAAAATCCGATTTCGCAGACCTGATTTTTGGATGAGCGTAGCGAGCGTAGCGAGCGAAGCGAAGATTCCATTTCACTACACTGGAGAAAAAAATCCGGAATGTTTTTTTTTTTTTTTTCTTTTTTTTTTTTTTTTTGTATTTTTGTCTGTTTTGTTAGCACGATTCCGGCTAAACCCGATACTCCGATTGGCGATGAAATTTTATTGAGACCTTCGAAATCTCTGGAACTTAGAACTGCCACGTTTTTGAGTGCAATCAAAAAAAAAATTTCTCATAAAAATCGCAATTTTACGATTTTTTTCGATTTTGAAAAAATTTCTTCGATTTATAATACCTACACGCTTTGTCTGATTGTAACGATTTTTTCACAGGATCTTTATTTATGAATTTATATATTCGTGGAAAATTTAAGCGCAATCGAAAAATTATTTCTCATGAAAATTGCAATTTTACGTGGTTTTTCTTTTTTAAAACAATTCTTTGACTTATAACACCTACATGCTTTATCCGATTTAATGATTTTTTAACAAAACCTTAATTTATGAATCGATATATTCGTGTGAAATTTGAGCACAATCAAATAATTATTTCTTATGAAAATCGAAATTTTACGATTTTTTTCTTTTTTAAAATTACGATTAATTAAAAAAAATTAAAAATTAAAGTTTATTTTTTATTTATTTTTAAATAATTAAAAAAAAATCTTCAACTTAGTAATGATTTTTTCACAGAACAAAAATCCGCATAACACATGGCAGCTCAATGCACCAATTACGCTCATCCAACAACGCGGCGGGACTTAAAGCGTTTTCCTAGTTGTAAATACTAATGAAAGCTTTCACGAACCCCGTACAAAAGTCCTTTTGTATTTAAATCGATTTACTACGGATTTACCCGGGGATTGTTTGATGCTGGCGTGCAAACTTGGAAATAAGCTGGTACTCCAATTAGCAACACATAAACCACGATTTTGTGACATAACCTTTGCCCCTACCAAAACTATAGAAGTCACCGGTTTTGTAGGGAATTAAATAGGGAATATTTTTTCCATTGAGGATATTTTTTCTATCTCAAACCCAATTGGAGGATATTCGGATAACAAACACCTTTGGGCCGCCATTTTCCAATATGGGCGGCCGAGGCTCCAGTCCGATTGTGGGGGGGTTTTAGTATGATGATAAGTATTATATAAGGAAGGTCTCTGCAAAATTCAGCGACATCGCAATTTTTTTTCCTCCAAACGTCAATATACGATCTTATTTAAACAGGATTATGTTAATGATGATGTATAAAGGTGCCCATATTTTGAGAGTTAAAAACCCGGGACAACTCAAGTGCGAGAATATGTACTTAGTATTCCATAGACCATTTCGGGATCTGAGGACTGAGGCAGAGCCCCAGCCGCAGGAGGCACATTTTTTTCGTTTGATTTTTGGTCAAATGCCCAGAAAACAGCTTTCTGACTTGAAAATATGAATGTGTACTTTTTCGTAGTCAAAAAATCTTTAACAAGTGGTTTAAAAATGATAGTACAAAATAAAATACAAAAATTCGGCAGAAAATAATGCGTGTAATGTATTGATGAGGGCATCATACTAATGAAGTCCTTATTGGATGAGCGAAGCGAAGCTTCAATTTCACCGACCCCCCAAAAAATTTAGCTCGGGTGTTTTTTTTTTTTTGTTTTGTTTTTGTTTTTTTGTTTTTTGTTTTTTTTGTTTTTTTGGTTTGTTTTTCCCGTCTGTTTTTTCGCTCTCTACCGGGCAAACGGGCTATGCGATTTGGATGAAAATTTTACAGGACCTTCGAAATCTTTTAACTTAGACTTGCCACGTTTTTGGGTACAATCGAAAAATATTTTTTCATGAATATCGTACTTTTAACGATTTTTTTCGTTTTTTTGGGCGATATTTTCGTGCCATTTGGGGCCCAAATTTTGACCAAACGGGTGAAACTAAAACGTTCATATTATACATGGACATTAAGGTTATGGTGATTTAGTACATTTTGAAAGAAAAATTGAAAAAGTTAGCCAGAATTTATAGAAATAAAGCTTTTTTAAAATAAGATTTTGTTTTTTTGTACGATATTTTCGTTGCCATTTGGGCCAATTCTGACCAAACGGGTTGGGGTTTCAACGTTCATATTATACATGGACATTAAGGTTTTTGGGGATGTAGTACCTTTTGAAAGAAAAAGTTGAAAAAGTTATCCAGAATCCATAGGGAAAAAAAGCTTTAAATATAAGTTTTTAACGGGTTTAAAAATACCAATTAACAAGTAACAAAGAAACTTGACAACATTCACCTACAATGCGTAGGCACAAAACAAAGCACTTGCAAAAGAAGATATCCCAAGCAAACTTTAAACTTTAAAAAGCTCATCCATCAACGCGGCGGGACTTAGGCGTTTTCCTAGTCCAATAATAAAGATGATTGAAAATGCATTGAATTTGTATAATATATGGATGATTTAACTTTTATTACATTTTGTCTTTACAACAAAATTATTAGTGTAGGTATGTAATCAATCAAAAACATACTTCAGTTACATGATTAGGGCCTATTACATTATGATATTTCATTATCTTTAAACAAAATCAATGCAAATAATGACTGAGAAAATTAGGGGTGTGCAAGTCCTGATTTTTTAATTTGAGTCAAGTCCGAGTAATTTGTCTTTTTTTTAAATTTGATGCTTTTTGACTATATTTTTTTTTAAAAATTATGTTCAATATTATTTTTGGATGAGCGAAGCGAAGACTTCAATTTCACCGACCCCCCAAAAAATTTAGCTCGATGTGTTTTTTTGTTTTTTGTTTTGTTTTGTTTTTTTGTTTTTCCGTCTGTTTGTTCGCTCTCTACCGGGCATACGGCATATGCGATCTTGATGAAATTTGACACGACCTTCGTTTTCTCTGAACTTAGACTTGCCACGTTTTTGGGTACAATCGAAAAATATTTCTCATGAATATCGTACTTTACGATTTTTTTCGATTTTTAGTGCGATATTTTCGTGCCATTTGGGCCGATTCTGACCAAAACGGGTGGGCTACAACGTTCATATTTCACATACACATTAACGTTATGGTGATGTTTTTGCTTTCTGAAAGAAAAATTGAAAAAGTTAGCCAGAATCGAGAGAATAAAGCTTTTAATATATTACTTTTTTGACTTTTTGTGCGATATTTTCGTGCCATTTGGGCCAATTCTGACCAAACGGGTGGGGCTACAACTTTCATATTACACATGGACATTAAGGTTATGGTTATGTAGTACCTTTTGAAAGAAAAAGTGGAAAAATTTAGCCAGAATCCATAGAAATAAAGCTTTTAATACAAGTTTTTTACGGTAAATATACCAATTGACAAGAAACAAAAGAAACTTGACAACATTCACCTAGAATGCGTAGGCAGCAAAACAAAGCACTTGCAAAAGTAAAGATATCCCACGCAAACTAAAACCTTTAAAAGCTCATCCATCAACGCGGCGGGACTTTAGCGTTTTCCTAGTATTTACTGTCTATATGTTGGCTCCATAAGTGAAAGAGTAACATCTAATTGATTTAAAATGTTATCTCTCTCTAGATCATTTTAATGAATTATGTTATTAGGGCTAGGCAATGACATATATTTCTGTAGTGAGTGGTATTACTTGAAAATGTTGATACAGACATTATAGTGACATATTGTTATCATTTGTGCCAAAAAAAAGGTTCAGAACTTCCCAAAAAAGAACACAAATGTGTATCAAAAGAATGAGGTTAGTATAATGGATATTCAGGGTTGGTCAGGCGCGTAGGAACGTTTTGAAAGTAGGGGGGGGGGGGGCAAATCCATCAGAAGATTATGCTGCCGGCAGCTGGGGTCTGGGGCAAAGCTCCAGCCGCCAAAAGCCCTTTCGCCGAAGGCGAAACAATTTTCACCAGATACAGTTATTTCGTCATGTTTTAACTGCTTTCGGACTCTGTAAACTATGTTTTACTGCAACTATCTGCGTTCTAAAAACTAAAAAAATGAACGTAAAGTGGCGCATTTTAGTAGATTTCAACCGAATTTTTTATGTAATGGGCGAAGCATAGACCCAAACATATTCGTTTTACCAAGGTGACTGTCGAATTGTATACGTGTAAGTGCATTTTACTACATACTACATACCTACGATACTGAGTTAAAGGGAACGCCAAGAATAGATATTAATATTTACGTTTTCACACTCAGCCGGGCACCTCCACCAAAATCATTGAATAGTACAAGTACCACCCCCAGAGAAAATGAATTATCTTCTTGGGAGTGGAAGAACTATATCAATGTTATTACTGTTAGTATTTATCAGAGGAATGTATTTTTAATTAAAACATTATCCTTCCCCACGGTACAGTTGACGGAATACCGGGACTTTTTCCCATCCAAAATTAAAAACCAGTACAAATACGTCATTTTTGCGAGACTCTCTGGACACCGGTACAAGTGTTCTGGAAACGGTACTGTACCGGTCAAACCGGTACGTCTGGTCACATCATTGATGTAAGGGTGAAAAAACGAATAGAAAAGTCAACTTGTAGAGCATGGAATGCCTAGGCTAGTTGGATGAGCGAAGCGAAGACTTTAATTTCATCGACCCCCCAAAAAATTAAGCTCGGGTGTTTTTTTCTTCTTTTTTTCTTTTTTTGTTTGTTTTTCTGTCTGTTTGTTCGCTCTCTACCGGGCAAACGGCATATGCGATCTTGATGAAAATTTGAGGGGACCTTCCGAAATCTCTTAACTTTAGACTTGCTACGTTTTTGGGGACAATCGAAGAAAATTTCCTATGAAATATCGTTTCTTTTCCGATTTTTTTTCAATTTTTAGTGCGATATTTTCGTGATATTCGGGCCAATTCTGACCAAACGGGTGGGGCTACAACGTTCATATTTCACATGGACATTAAGGTTGTGATGTAGTACCTTTTGAAAGAAAAAGTTGGAAAAGTTAGCCAGAGTCCATAAAAATAAAAGTTTTAATATAAGTTTTTTGAGTATATTATAATAAGTAACAATAGAAACTTGACAACAACCACCTACTATGCGTTCAAAAAGCTCCTGCAAAAGTAAAGAGGTCCCACGCAAACTAAAAACTTTAAAAGAAGCTCATCCATCAATGCGACTAAAAAAAGCGTTTGCGAAGCTTCCTAGTTACATACTTAACTTAATTACTCGTGGATGAGCGAAGCGAAGACTTTAATTTCACTGACCCCTCAAAAAATTTAGCTCCAATGTTTTTTTTTCTGTTTGTTTGCTCTCTACCGGGCAAACGGCATATGCGATCTTGATGAAAATTGGAGGGGACCTTCAAAATTTCTGAACTTTGACCTGCCACGTTTTTGGGTACTAGGAAGCTTCGCAAACGCTTTTTTTAGTCGCGTTGATGGATGAGCTATTTAATTCTAAAATGTTAATATTAATTTAAAATAATAAAAACATATTAACACGGCCCATACAAAGCAATCATTAGGACTGTTGGATCTTTGATTGTTTGTAACAACGCTGTGAGTAAGGTAAACAATCTCCTGTGAAGTTTCGATACAAGGCTGTGAGAAAGATCTAAAATCTATATTTTCGTGCTATTTGGGCGGATTCTGACCAAACGGGTGGGGCTACAACGTTCATATTTCACATGGACATTAAGGTAAGGGTAATGTATTTACTTTTGAAAGAAAAAGTTGAAAAAGTTAGCCAGAATCTATGGAAATAAAGGTTTTAATATTTAACACCTCAAAAAACTCAAATTAAAACCTTTATTTCTATACATTCTGGCTAACTTTTTTAACTTATTCTTTCAAAAGTCAATACATCACCATGACCTTAAGGGGAATCCCTAGACCCAAATATGATTTCTAAAGAATGCAGTAAAGACGTCTGAAAAGTAAGTAGAATGTAAGAGGGGCTTAATAAAAGAGTGGATTATTTTTTTGAAATTTTTTTGACGGGACATAACCTCAGAATCAACAATTATATTCAAATTACTGGAATCATTTGCTCAAGTTCAAAATTGAATTTTGAGCAGCGAGTTTTTGTATATTGTTTCTACACTCCTTTATCTACAACCTAAATATAAGGATAATTGGTTTTATATTGTTTCAGGCGTTGCACGATTTTTTCCGTTAAACGGTACAAAATTTGAAAATGTACCGGCAGGCGAAAAAAATTGTGCAACGCAACAAATCATATAAAACCAAAAATCCTTTTATTTAGGTTGTAGATAAAGGAGTGTAAAAATAATATACAAAAAACCGCTGCTAAAAATTCAATTTTGAACTTGAGCAACTGATTCCAGTCATTTGAATATAATTGTTGATTCTGAGGTTATGTCCCGACATAAAAATGTCAAAAAATTAATCAGCTCTTTTATTAAGCCCCTCTTACGTTCTACTTACTTTTTAGACGTCTTTACTGCATTCTTTAGAAATCATATTTGGGTCTAGGGATTCCCCTTAATGTGCATGTGAAATATGAACTTTGTAGCCCCGCCCGCTTGGTCAGAATCGGCCCAAATGTCACGAAAATATCGCACTAAAAATCGAAAAAAATCGTAAAAGTACGATATTCATGAGAAATATTTCTTCGATTGTACCCAAAAACGTAGCAAGTCTAATGGCGTTTTCCATTGGCCGCATTCATGTCGCACTAATGCGCCCTAGTGCGCACTGGATTGCAACTTGTCTTTTCATTTGTTCAGTTTTGAAATGTTATTTCAAGTGGAGGTGACAACAATGACATCTATGCACTCGCCGAGTGCATGCCAATGGAAAAGCCATAAGGTCAGAGATTTCGAAGGTCCCCTCAAATTTTCTTCAAGATCGCATATGCCGTTTGCCCGGTAGAGTGCGAACAAACTGACAGAAAAACAAGGAAAAAAACAAAAAGCAATAAAAACATTAGCTAATTTTTTTGGGGGTCTGTGAAATGGAAGTCTTCGCACCGCTCATCCAATGAACATTGTAGCCCCACCCGTTTGGTTAAAATCGGCTAAAATGTCACGAAAATATCACACTAAAAATCGAAAAAATTATTTAAGTATGAATTCATGAGAAAATTTCTTCGTTTAAAACCCCAAAAACGTGGCAGGTCTGTTCAGAGATTTCGAAGGTTTCTCCAATTTCATCAAGGTCGCATATGCCGTTTGCCCGGTAGAGAGTGAACAAACAAGACAAAATACAAAAAACAAAACAAAAAACAAACAAACAAAAAAACACCCCAGGTAATTTTTTGGGGGGTCAGTAAAATTTGAAGTATTCGCTTCGCTCATCCAAAACACAAATAGTTTACACTTAAATCACTTTGATTGGATGAGCGAAGCGAAGACTTCAATTTCACTGACCCCCCAAAAATGTAGCTCGGGTGGTTTTTTTTCTTCTTCTTTTTTCTCATTGTTCGCGCTCTACCGGCAAACTGCCATTGCGATCTTTATGAAATTGGAGGGGACCTTCGAAATTCTGAACTTAGCCCTGCTACGTTTTTGGGTACTAGGCCGCTTCGCGAACGCTTTTTCCCGTCTCGTTGATGGATGAGCTTTTTTTGGAATTTCTGTCCAACGATTACGTTTTTTAAATGGAATCTCATTACTTTTCTATAGTTACTTGATATTACCTGTTAATTATACACCTGTAAAAGGCTTAAAACTTTTATTTCTATGAATTTTGACTAACTATTTCAACTTTTTTTTCAAGAGGCATACATCACCATAATCTTTTTGTCAATGTAAAATATGAACGTTGTAGCCCGCCCGTTGGTCAGAATCGTCCCAAATATCACGAAATAAACGTATTAAAAAAAACCCGGGGAAAAAATCGTAAAAATACGATTTCTCTAAGAAATATTTTTTCTTATGTCACTTTAAAACATAACATTATTTAAATATTAGTGGTTTTAAACGTTCCCATAAAGTTTCATCAATATCGGTGTAGCCGTTTGCCAAATATCACGAAAATATCTCATTAAAAATTAAATAATTTCGTAAAAGTACGATAATCGTAAGAAATATTTCGTTGATTACACCTAAAAACGTGGCGGGTCTAAGTTTAGAGATTTCGAAGGTTCCGTCAAATTTCATCAAGGTCGCATGTGCCGTTTGTCCGGTAGAGAGCGAACAAACAGACAAAAAACTAACAAAAACAAAACACCCGAGCTTTTTTTCTTGGGGTAGGTAACGTAAATAAAAAAAAAATAAAAGTGAAATTGAAGTCTTCGCTTCGCTCATCCAACAACTGAAGAAAATTTCTCATGAATATCGTGCTTTTTGTTTTTTTCTTTCGATTTTTAGCGCGATATTTTCGTTTCTCTTTGCCGATTCTGACCAGATGGTTGGGGCTACAACGTTCATATTTTACATTGACATTCAAGTTATGGTGCTGTAGTACCTTTTGAAATAAAAAGTTAAAAAAAATTACCCTCAGGATCCATAGAAATAAAGGTTTTAATACGAGTTTTTTTTAGGTGTATAACAATAATTAACAAGTTTCTATAGAAACTCGACAACAATACCTACAATGCGTATAGAAAGCAAGTCTTCGAGCCTCCAGTTAATTTACATTCTAATTACCATAGCAATTAGTTCTTATTTTATAAAAATTATCCTAATTTAACAAAAATGATTTTCCAATGGAACTTGAAGAAGTAAAGATATCCCACGCATACCAAAACTGTTAAAAAAGCTCATCCATTAACGCGACTAAAAAAGCGTTTACGATTTACGAAGCGGCCTATAGTCGTGGAACAAGCGTAAAAAACATTTCAAATCCGGAAACCAGCACCAAAATTTAGGAGCAGGTAAAAGACGTTTTTTAGAATGTTATTTTCACGGGGGACACGCATGGTAGCAAATAAGTCACCTGTCATGGCGTCCACAAGATGGCCGCCAAAATAATTCTTAAAATTGCTGTAACTCAAGAAGTAATCATCAGATTTGGATAAACTAAGTTTTGTTTTATTCGGTTTTTAATGCTCTACAAAAATGTCATTAGAAATTTTGCCGTAAATGCAATAGTTTTAATTATATTTATATATTATTACAATGTATTGCAATTATAGCACTTTTTGGTATATATCTAATTATTTATATGAAGAATTCGCTAGATTGTCATAAAATTTTCAGACTATGCTAAAATAACGACAATAAATCCAAAATTTAAAGTCCCGAAACGAAATTTTTGTAACATTTTGATTAATTAATTAATGAAATTAAGCATTAATTAAATCCCAATTAAAAGTTTCTTATTCACTTACTAAATTCACGTAGTGCATCACACAAGAGCAATATGACCACAATGAACCAAAAACATATTAGTTCCAAAAATTAATTCCAATCACTTTCCTATTAATTCAATTAATTCAATTAATTAAAAATAATGACAATAATCTCAATAAATTTTGTAAAATTAACACAATGTAGTCGACCTTGGAATCATTTTAAAGCTAGTTTTAAGGCGAATAAATGTAATGAAAAGATTAATAAATTAAATTAATTAATCACCAAATTAATTACATTTTAGTTAAATAATCCCACTTTTGACATATGTATTGTTATGTATACCTAAAACTCGATCGATCGTCATAAAAATATACTACTTTACTGACATAATGCCAATGAATCCGAATTGTCATGTCCCGAAACAAAATTCCTATAACTCACCGATTAATTAAGAAATTAAATGAAGAATTACTTATATCTCAATAATTGTTATTGTCACTCATTTAACACATACAAAATGCCAACAGAAGTATCAAATATAAACAATGCGAGTATAATTTTAAAAATTTATAGTCCCAAATTAAGTTCATGCTACTTTCCCGTTAATTGAATTAATGAATGAATAAAATTAATTGATTTAATCACCATTTGTTGTGTAAAATTAACACAGACAAACTGGGAACCATTTGCAAGCTTAGTTTACAGGAAATTAATTTTGTGGGAAATTCAATTAACAGAAAAGTAGCATGAACTTAAATTTGGGACTATTAATTTTTAAAATTATACTTGCATTGTTTATATTTGATACTTCTGTTGGCATTTTGTATGTGTTAATTGAGTGACAATAACAATTATTGAGATATAAGTAATTCTTCATTTAATTTCTTAATTAATCGGTGAGTTATAGGAATTTTGTTTCGGGACATGACAATTCGGATTCATTGGCATTATGTCAGTAAAGTAGTATATTTTTATGACGATCGATCGAGTTTTAGGTATACATAACAATACATATGTCAAAAGTGGGATAATTTATCTAAAATGTAATTAATTCGGTGATTAATTAATTTAATTAATTAATTTTTTCATTACATTTATTCGCCTTAAAACTAACTTTAAAATGATTCCAATGTCGACTGCATTGTGTTAATTTTACAAAATTTATTGAGATTATTGTCATTATTTTTTATTAATTGAATTAATTGAATTAATAGGCAAGTGATTGGAATTAATTTTTGGAACTAATATTTTTTTGGTTCATTGTGGTCATATTGTTCTTGTGTGATACACTACGTGACTTTGGTAAGTGAATTAGAAACTTTTAATTGGGATTTAATTAATGCTTAATTTAATTAATTAATTAATCAAAAAGTTACAAAAATTTCGTTTCGGGACTTTAAATTTTGGATTTATTGGCGTTATTTTAGCATAGTCTGAAAATTTTATGACAATCTAGCGAATTCTACGTATAAATAATTAGATATATACCAAAAAGTGCTATAATTGCAATACATTGTAATAATATATAAATATAATTAAAACTATTGTATTGACGGTAAAATTTCTAATGACATTTTTGTAGAGCATTGAAAACCGAATAAAACAAAACTTAGTTTATCCAAATCTGATGATTACTTCTTGAGTTACAGCAATTTTAAGAATTATTTTGGCGGCCATCTTGTGGACGCCATGACAGGTGACTTATTTTCTACCATGCGTGTCCCCGTGAAAATAACATTCTAAAATATGTCTTTTACCTGCTCCTAAATTTGGTGCTGGTTTTCCGGATTTGGAAATGTTCCTATAGTTCTAGCAGCTTGTTCCACGGACTACTAGTATATAAGAGCAACTACAGTCATTCATGCACACATTTATCCATCTATTTCACACGGTTTGGTTTTAATAGAAATAGAATGACACGATCATAACAACTATAATTTAACAGTGTAACATCCTTCAGGCAAACAGACTTTTGAACCATATAATGAAAAAAAAACATATTTTTTGAACGTGATTATTTTTCTGATGTACATTCCTGATCTCCACAGGCAGCATTCCAACGTCTTATCGCATTTATTGTCACTGAGTTATCAAGACGACTAGTTCTGTCAATAGGGCACGCTAATTGTGTGCCTGACCGTGACCTGGTATTGAAATTGTGATTCGAATGTAGATAAATCAAATTTGAGGCGAGGTACAAGAGTACAGAAACTGATGATGATAAAATTCGACTGATAAAATTCGACGAACGAGGCAAACAGAATGAAGATTTTGATTGTCATTTAATCAGTGGCGTATCCAAGAATTCATAAATAAAGATGTACCGAAGGTTAAGTGGGGGTCCGGGAGACTTGCCCCCGGAACATTTTCTTTTTCAAATTCATTTGGTGAAATTATGAAAATCTGTGCGTTTTAAAGCATCACAATGATAAATATTTCATTTACTAAAATCCTGTTTTTAATCCAAAAGTTTTTTCTTTTAAGGTCATTAAGTGAAAGTATGTGCGTTTTAAAGCATCACCAACTTTTTATGATTTTGGTAAAAATCTATGTGTTTGTATGTCTATGTCAGATGGTAATTTGCCTTTAGTAGTGCGGTGAAACAGTTATTCTATATTCTCAATTGAGACGTTAAAGTGCACTTTTACACATTTTTGGAAAAAGGGGGGAGTTTGTCCCCCCTCCCCCATCTTGGATACGCCACTGCATTTGATCGAAGCTAATCTCTGTCCGATAATTTGAAAGTCGAAGAAACATTGTCTGAAAAGTTTGTTGAATGAAAGAAGGCCTTTAAAATAACAGAAAAAAATTGTGATTTTTTTTTGGCGAGACATAACCTCACTTTTGGAAATTATATTTAGATTTTTGGACAAAAGTGTAATATACCGGTACAAGACAAGTTCAAAATTAAATTTTGAGAAACGGTTTTCTGGACATAGTTTCTAAACACCTTTAGCTATAACTTGACTATAGCTAAAATAGTTTTCTGAAAATAACAGTTGGTGTACGATTTTTTTTGTCAAACGGTACAAATCAAAAATCTAAATATAATTTCCAAAAGTGAGGTTATGTCCCGCCCAAAAAAATTCACATTTTTTTTCTTCTGTTATTTGAAAGGCCTTCTTTCATTCAGCAAACTTTTCAGACATGTTTCTTCGATTTTCAAATTATCGGCCAGAGGTGGTACAATAGCCAGGGGTGATGTGATACGTACTCAAGGATGCTGTACCCGTTGTCAAGCCGTTGTATGCTATGTCGCAGTAGTCAGTGTGGCATTATAAGACTTAAAACAAATATTGTTTTAAATTTTGTCGGAAGAAAAGAATGTAGAAACGCCATTCGTTTTGTTACAAGTCCAAAAAAAAGACGTAAGTTATTTGTTTTTGTAAACCCAAACGCAATGAGGTATCGCGTAAACAAACAAACAAATAAATGTGTGTGGTACACATTGCGTAGCTGTAAGACAAGGGTTAAAAAATAAATTGTAATTGTCTTTGTGACATCATGTCTTTTGCAATGCTGATAAATAACTAAATATATATACAAAAATAAGTGAAATGAATAAGTTTTTTATTACGCACGTAAAGTTGCTACTAATCAAAAACCGTTATCAAAAACGACATAATATGGAATTATAATGTTTACTTACAGTTGCTAGCTATTCTATTAATGCGGATTTGCACAACAATTTCAAAACGGCGTCTGGCCTTCAAGACTGCACGCTACGAGAACATTATTTATTCACGTCCATAAACCATGAAGTGAAACAAACAAAGATGTGACTCATAAAAAGATCGCATTCTCAACATTCAAAATAAAAATTATGACATACTCAAATTTAACTCAACGATACTTTATGGCATTTATTTAAGTCATCTCGGTTGTTGTGACAGGCCAAAAATAATCGTTTACACGACTTAAAACGAGTACAAAGAACGATCATATTTTAGTTGTTTTAAAGTAAAAATGAAAAAAAGTGAAATGCAGAAGTTGAATGTCATAACTCCCACTGTTCTTATTTGCAGCCAAATTTCTTTCAATTCATGGTGATATTTTATGTCCTGTGTAATTGTGTTTTCTATTTTATCCAATGGTTTATGTAAAAGAGCTCGACTTTTGTAATGGGATAAAAACTTTGAGGACTGGAAAAGAAAAAAGAAATAAAGGATTAAAAGCGGATTCCAAATCCACAGAAATAAAGATAAATACTCGACGAGACAGGGGAAAGGGAATAGAAACAGGGAAAGGTTTAAGTTTAAGAAGTAAATCTTTAAAAGAAGAATATAAATTTGATGTGGAATGGGGATGGATTTTCGCTTCCACAGTGTTGAAAGTGTGCAGTAGCTGGTAGGCTGACAGTTTTAAACGCTCTGAAAATACCAGTGCCTGGCAATAATTCGTAAGACGACCGGCACACAGATCTCACGTCCTAAGCAGTTCCCAGGGGTGTACAGCACGGCTCTGCACGGCACAGAACACCACGGCACGGCATAGAACTGCACAGCACACAGATCTCACGTCCTAAGCAGTTCCCAAGGGTGTACAGCACTAGCTCTGCAGGCATAGAACTGCACTTCACTGCACGGCACAGAAACTGCACAGCAAGCAACTAGTGCGGCGTAACTAGATGTAAGGTTGGTATAGCTTCATTCGTACGTCCCGTTTTGATAATTATTCCCTCAGATGTAAGTTAGTAGTGTTTAAAATGCCACGACAGGGGTGGCCAAGCGAAAGCGCAAGACTCTTTTACAGTGTCCCGGGTCGACCCGTCACGGAGACCCTGACTGAAAGTTTTATCCGACATTTTCTTCAGTTGTATGCGAATGTAAGAGATTAAGTCCTCTTAAATAAACAGCCTGAAATTCCGGTTTACATTTATCCAAATTCCGAAACAACTTGTTGAAGAGGAGCAGCATGTAGCCCTACCACCCTGTGCAGGTTCCCCATAAATTTAAAACACAAAAAATACATTTATTTTGAACTGCACGGTGTCACTATACACCCTGGTTACAATTATCTAGCAGTTTGTGCCAGACAATTCCAGACTAGGTTGGCGCACTAGCAGTGACACCCCTGGTTTACAATTATCCAGCAGTTGTTGCGACCAGACAGGCAGCATGCATCAAGGATACCTAGCGTTGTTGCAGCAATCTCCAGCTAGGTGAAGCCCACCCCAAACCCCGGTTTTTCC
>JAMZAV010013307.1:0-15000 GCA_024449915.1 Sweltsa coloradensis | reverse complement strand
AATTTTAGGAAATGTTTTTTTGGAGTTTTTTTTTAACGTTTTTCGGCCCCCAAAAACCTCCCGGTAGGGGGTATCAATCGATTCGTTTTTGAACCGGATTTAACAATTTTATTGGAAAAATTTCGATTTTTTACTGACCCCTTCCCCCAGGGCCCAAAAAAAAACAAGATGGCCCCCGCAATGACCCTTTTTGACTCGCAAAATCTTTAAAAAGTAAAATATCCGATTTTTTTTCCCACGTATGGGGGTTAAAAAGGAATTTTAAAAGAGAAATAAACTATATATTACTATTTTGTTGAAACTTTAATATTTACTAAGGTTATGTTAAAAAAAACTTAAGAAATTTACCCAACACTCGTCATCTTTTAGGGAAAATTAGGCGCATATATTTACATGCCCAAAAAAAGGGTTTTTTTGAATATGTTTGGCTTGTTTACCCGGGAGCATTTTTCTTTTTATGTATTCAAAAAGCCCCTTACCTTTTATTTTCCGCCCGGGAATATACCCCGAGATAATGTATTTAAAGGGCGAGGGCCATGTGTAAATGAATAATATTTTCCCTCGAGAATTTTGATCTTGATTTTTTGAACACATTTCGTAGAGGACAATAATTAAATAAAAAGGATTATGAAAATCTGTATCAATCGTTCGTTATAAAAACGTATTTTAAAAAAAATTTTGATGAGGTACCCGTCGAAAAATAAAAACAAGATTGGCTCCGAAAAAAAACTTTGTTACTTATATATTTTTCAAAGATAATTAACAGATTCTTTTAAAAAGGGTTAACGGGGGAAAAAGGTAATTAAAGGGCAATAAAGTATAAACTTGAAATTTTTCAGGGAAACGTTTATTTTCCCCTGATTTATCTTTTTATACACTCTTTTCGTTCATTTTAGGGAACAAATTTTAACTTTTTAATGAATATATTTTTTTTTAAATCCTTTGTTTTTATAGTAACGACTATGACGCTGTTTTTTTTGGTACCATAGACAAAAATTTTAAAAAAAAGTTCTTTCCCCCGGGGATTAAAACCCGGGGACCAGAGGGAAAAAGGTATGACAGTTTTGACATAAAATATCGGTACGAAAACTCTAAAAACCCAAAAAAAATGTATATATTAAGACAGGAAAAAAAAAATACCCCCCCGGGGATTGAACTCGGGACCTAGGCTGTCAATGTATAACCCCTTTCCAACTGGTTTCCCGGGTTTAACCCCCGGGGGAAGAACTTTTATTTAAATTTTTGTCTATGGGGACCAAAAAAAACAGCGTCCTAAATCGCTTTCTATAAAAAAAAAGGTTAAACAAAAAATTTCATATATCTTATATTTGTTCCATAAATGTAACGATAGAGTGTAGAGGGGGAAAAAAGATAACCCAGTAAATAAAAAACGTTTTGTGAAAATTGCCCCCAATTTTTTACTTTTTTGCTCTTTTAAATTTCCTTTCCAACGGTACCTTTGAAATGAATTTTGTTAATTATCTTTGAAAAAATATAAGTAACAAAAATTTTTTTGGCAGCCATCTTTTTTTTATTTTGGGGGACGGGTTTCCCCATCAAAATTGTTTAAAATTTCGTTTCATAACGAATCCCATTGAACTAGAACTAATCCTTTCTCAAAATTTTTGTGCCCCTACGAAATGTGTTCAAAAAATCAAAATCAAAAATTTCCCATGAAAATATTATTCATTTAAAACCCTGCCGTCCCCTTTAAATCATTATCTCGGGAATATCGGGCGGAAAATAAAAAAGGGAAAAGGGCTTTTTGAATACATAAAGAGAATCTACGGATAAACAAGCCCAAAATTCAAAAAAAACCCTTTTTTGGGCATGTAAAATAAAGCCCCCATAAGTTCCATAACGATGACGAGTGTGGTAAATTTACTTAAGTTTTTTTAAAAATAACCTTAGTAAAAATTTTAAAATTTCAACAAAAAAGTAAATATATTTTATTTCTTTTTAATTAACCTTTTTAACGGGGGACGTGAATTAAAAAACGGATAAATACTTTTTTGATTGGGGGAGTCAAAAAGGGTCCTTGGCGGCGGCATTTGGTTTTTTCCAGGGAAGGGCTTTTATTAAAAAAACGAAATTTTTTCCCAAACAAAAAAGTTTTAAAAACCCCGGTTTTATAAAACGAATCGATTTATACCCCATACATAGTTTTTTCACCTATTGTGTCTGAAAAAATCGTTAAAAATTTCCAAAAAATAAAAACCCAAAAATAACCTCAAAAATATTAAACCTTTTCCTTTGGGAAAAATTTTTGATAAAATCATTTGTAAACTCTTTTTATTACCTTTTTAAAAGTTAAATTTTTAAAAAAAAATCGGCGAAATTCTTTTAAAGATTAAATTTTTTAAAAAGTTCAAGGGCGGCGGCCATCTTGTTTTTGGGGGCCCGGGAAGGTCTCAGTAAAAAAAAACGAAATTTACCCCAAACAAAAATTTTTCAAGTTTTGGTTTATAACGAATCGGATACCAAAAAATCTAATTGGGTTTTACCAAATTGGGGTCTCGACAAACTGTAAATTTTAATCATTAAGATCACAAAAGTAAAAAAAAAAAAATATATTCACCTACAATGCCTCGCTTTCAATTACATAACCCCAGGCTAAATTGTTTAAAAAAATTAAAGCCCCTTTATTCATTTAAAAAAACATAGAAATAAAACTACCAAAAAAGCAAATTACGAAAATGTAAAAAAACCTTTTTTTTCCCGGTAAAATCGTTTCCCTAACGGAAAGTGTAAAGTAAACATTACAGTTTTGTAACAAAAAACCCTCAAAAAATGGGATTTTTTTTGAAAAATTTTAAAAAAATTTAAATTTAAAAATTTTTATCATTTACCTTTTTGAATGGTAACCTTTTAAGAAAATTTAAATCGGTCAAATACTTACGAAGATATGCTAGTTTTTAAAAATTTGAAAGCGGCGGCCCTCTTGTTTTTGATTGGCCGGTTCTGCAAAAAAATTTAAGAATTTTTCACCATCAAATTGTTTTCTATGGGGTCAATACAAATCCCATTTTATAAACATACTAGCCTTTTTACCAAGCTGCCAAAGGAAACATGTTTTTATTTCCCCATCTCCCCACTTTAAAATGCGATCTTGATGAAAATTTTTTTTTTACAGGACCTTCCAAATCTCTGAACTTAGACTTGCCACGTTTTTGGGTACAATCGAAGAAATATTTCTCATGAATATCGTACTTTTACGATTTTTTTCGATTTTTTGTGCGATATTTTCGTGCCATTTGGGCCAATTCTGACCAAACGGGTGAGACTAAAACGTTCATATTATACATGGACATTAAGGTTATGGTGATGTAGTACATTTTGAAAAAAAAAGTTGAAAAAGTTAGCCAGAATCTATAGAAATAAAGCTTTTAATATAAGTTTTTTGATTTTTTATGCGATACTTTCGTGCTATTTGGGCCAATCCTGACCAAACGGGTGGGGCTACAACGTTCATATTATACATGGACATTAAGGTTATGGTGATGTAGTACCTTTTGAAAGAAAAAGTTGTAAAAGTTAGCCAGAATCTATAGAAATAAAGCTTTTAATATAAATTTTTTGATTTTTTATGCGATATTTTCGTGCCATTTGGGCCAATTCTGACTAAACGGGTGGGGCTACAACGTTCATATTATACATGGACATTAAGGTTATGGTGATGTAGTACCTTTTGAAAGAAAAAGTTGAAAAAGTTAGCCAGAATCCATAGAAATAAAGCTTTTAAATTTAATATAAGTTTTTTACGGTAAATAATGCCAATTGACAAGAAACAATAGAAACTTGACAACAATCACCTACAATGCGTAGGCAACAAAACAAAGCACTTGCAAAAGTAAAGATATCCCACGCAATTCAAAACTTTAAAAAGCTCATCCATCAACGCGGCGGGACTTTAGCGTTTTCTAGTTGTTATTATTATTATTATTATTATTATTATTTATTATTATTATTATTATTTATTATTATAATTATTATTATTATTATTATTATTATTATTATTATTGGATGAGCGAAGCGAAGACTTCAATTTCACCGACCCCCCAAAAAATTTAGATCAAGTGTTTTTTGTTTTGTTTTTTTTTTTGTTTTTTTTTCTGTCTGTCTGTTTGTTCGCTCTCTACCGAACAAACGGCATAATATGCGATCTGGATGAAAATTTGACAGAACCTTCGAAATCTCTGAACTTAGACTTGCCACGTTTTTGGGTACAATCGAAGAAATATTTCCCATTAATATATCGTACTTTTACGATTTTTTTCGATTTTTTGGGCGATATTTTCGTGCCATTTGGGCCAATTCTGACCAAACGGGTGAAGCTAAAACGTTCATATTATACATGGACATTGAGGTTATGGTGATTTAGTACATTTTGAAAGAAAAAGTTGAAAAAGTTAGCCAGAATCTATAGAAATAAAGCTTTTAATATCAGATTTTTGTTTTTTGTACGATATTTTCGTGCCATTTGGGCCAATTCTGACCAAAACGGGTGGGATTTCAACGTTCATATTATACATGGACATTAAGGTTATGGTGATGTTACCTTTTGAAAGAAAAAGTTGAAAAAGTTACCCAGAATCCATAGAAATAAAGCTTTTAACATAAGTTTTTTACGGTTAATAATACCAATTGACAAGAAACAAAAGAAACTTGACAACTTTTCACCTACAATGCGTAGGCACCCAAAAAAAAAGCACTTGCAAAAGTAAAGAAAACCCCAAGAAAAACTTAAAATTTAAAAAGCTCATCCATAAAACGCGGGGGGGGGGGGGATTTTAAAGCTTTTTTCCAGTTATTTTAAATAATTTTTTGGGAAATTTCATTTTTTTTTTATAAATTAAAGCTAACATTTTTCCCAAATTTAAAAAAAATAAAAAGAAAATACTTTAAAGAGAAACCCGGAAAGAGCATTCCCCTTGGTACACAAAAATTCCCATTTTACAAAAAAACCCAAAAATTTTTATGCATATTAAATAAACACAAACAAAAATAAAAAATATATTAAAAACCTTCCACATCGAAGAAAAAATTTTTAAAAAATTTGCAAATTTAAAAAACCTTTCATAACTAATGCTGAAACATCTGTCCTTGGCGAAGTTTCCCAACAACAAAACAGATCGTTTTAAAAAAACTCAGTCGGGGTAGGGCCCCGATGTTCTGGCCCTAGGTGGAATAAGGGAAGTCCCCGTGTTGTTTCTAGAGGTTGTCTTTCCCACTTAGGGAAATTTTCCCCGGGGGAAAGGGATCGACTCAATTTGGGTCTTTTTTTAACATTTCCCTAAAAAATTTCCCATCAGCTTGATTATAGGGAAACGCCAAAGTCTTTTTAAAAAGAGGGGGTTAAAGCCAAGTGTTTTAAACCTTTACGGGAACTCATTTCTGTTTGGGCCACAATAATTTTTAAATTTGAATATTCAAAATGCAAATCTTTATTAAAAAAGAAATTAGCGTGAAACTTTAAACCCAAATTTCCAAGATAAAAAAAAAATCACCTAATTTTTTTTTTCCCCATTTAACCCCCATTAAAAATAACATTTTGGGTTTAAAAATTTTAAAAAAAATTTAAAAAACTGAGGGTTTTCGAACACCACCCAAATCCGTGGGGAAGGCAAAGGGTTTTTAAACCACTAGGCCATGCAGGCCACGTCAACCGCCCCTCAAACCCTGTTTTACGAAAAAAATCCCATTTTTATTTTTTAAAAAATCAAAATTTTTTATTTTTTGTGGGTTTAAATCGAATGGACAGCTGTTTTGTTAACAGTTTTTTGGGGGTAAACTCGTCCCGGATGTCGTTAAAAAATTTAAAGCGCAATCTGTTCAGCGGTTCGGCTGATTGTCAAAGTACGACAGACAGAATCACAAAATGAAAAGCCGTTTGATTTGGGAATGGAGAAAATCAGTCGCTCCGCTCCCTCTTTTAACAAATTTTTTCCAAAGGGAAAGGAAGCCCAAGATACTAACACCTGAACTAGCATTAAAATTCAAACAAAAAACAGGGGAACTTCGATATTTTTTTTTTAATTTTTTCCTAGAAAATTCCCCCCTTCAGGTGTAGAACTAGGTTTTTTTGGATCGGGGTGGTTATAAAGGGGAATTTTGCCCCCGGGCCTGGAGCACGGGCCCCCTAGATTGTTCGTGGCTCCTTTTACAAAGCACATCAAGGAAGGGGGGCCCCTGGGGTAAAAGAGGGACTCAACCCCTTGAAAACCCTTTTGGAAAAATACTTTTTAGTGGGGATCCCGGTGGTGGGTTATCAATCGCCAGACCTCCCAAAATCAGTCTCCGCGTTCTTTCATCAGCTGTCGAAAAAAACAAATAAAAAAAACGCGTATGAATAAATAAAATATTTATTTTTTTTTTTTATTTCATCTTCCCACCATATTAAAAATTTGGATTGTTTTACTACCCCAATGGCCCAATGCATTAATTTAAAAGGAAACAGGACAAAAAGGGGGCAATTTTTAAAGGGATCCAAAAAAAAGCAAAAGGGAAAAATTTTTTAAAAATGGTATATATGGGCCCCTAGGTACCCAACTGCTTACATACATCAATTTGGGATATTCGTCTTTTATATAAAATTGTGTTTTTAAAAATCTTCCTTATGATTGTCTTTTAAAATAAACAAAGGGAATTTTGGGTTTTCCTTATTCATCAAACATTTTTATCCCAAATTTACAAAAAAAAAATGGGGAAAATTTTGTAACCTCATTGTTATTCTAGGAAAAAAAAAACAACACAAAACATTGTTGTATATTTTAAAGTTTAAAAGAAAAAATAATTAAGTTTTAAAGGGCTTGGTAGCTTTGAGATAAAGCACCCGGGCCGGGCAATAAGAGACCCAGGCTCGATTTCCCGGGTTAAGGATGGATTTTGTAAATCTGAATTGATTTTCATATAAAAAATAGTGAACAAATTTTCATTGTCTTTAAAGGGATCAATTAAAATTTGTCATTTTATTTTTCTTAAAATTTTTTTTTTTAACAATTCACACAAAGAAATTAAAATGAGGAGTTTGCTTTATAAGAATTTAAAAAAATAGTTATTTAAATTTTTGATGAAGACGATGTTTTTTCATTTTTTTAAGCAACGCCCAAAACATATTGGGGAACATACTCGGGGCGCTATAAGATTTTTTATTGGGTTTTTTCCTAAAAATTTCGCTCTGGTTATTCTACGTATGTAATTTAAAAAAGATTTCCCATGCTAAAAAAATGAAAAATTTTAACATTTTTACAGTCCCTGCCCCTTTTTTTGTGTTTACTTTAAAACGTCGTCAAATGCCCCAGGACTGGGAGCTTTGCTCGGGGTTGCGGAAAAAAAGACTCCCCCGGTTTAAAGTAAGAGTTAAGACTCACGAAAACGAGGAAATTAAAGAAAAAAATTTCAGCGTGCCCACACAAAAACACACACGTAGTGTGGTGCACCTAGCTTCCCGTCTCGAATTTTTTATTACCCGTGGGAAGATTGTGTCACCTTTCCCCGGTTTTCGATTTACCGTTTTTTCGATATCTGGGGAAATTTTGTTTCGCGGCCCCAACGACGCCGTTGAAAGAGAAACAGGTGGGTTCAAATTTAAATTTGGTATTGTTCTAAGATGTAACCCAAAATGTAAAACAACAAAATGTTTAACACCGGGAGACACACGGGGTTTTCGTTTCCGGTGGGATCAATATCGAGTTTTCCAATTGGGGTCTTATTTAAAAGTTATCATTTTTTATTTTGGGATTATTTTATAGTATTAGGACGATTTCTCTATATTAACCCCCACGTTCCCCATAAATCACAACCTCTTTTACCCTTAAAAAAAAAAGTTAAAAAACTTTTTGCTTAAATTTTTGACAAAAAGGGGATATTTTTCACTTTTTATTTCTTAAACAAAAAAAGAAGGCCCAAAGAGAATGAAAATTTATATAAGTTTTATTTTTTTAAAAAAAAATTTTTTATTAAATTAGATAAAAAAAACGCATTCTTAGCCTGACAACCTCGGCACCAAAAACCAATCCAACAACCCGCATATTTTGGAATTTAGTTAGGATTTATTATTAAAAAAATGAATAGTCGCATCCCCCCGCATTTAAAAAAAACAAATCATTCTTTTTCGAGCCAAAATTTTTTTGTTACCAACGTTTTAACCCTCCTGCACAGAGTTAAATGCGGTGCGTCTTAAACCCAAAAAAGCGGTGAAATGTTTTTATAGAGATGTTTTTTTTTTTAATTAGCTTACTTTAAATTTAAAATCGTTGGGGTTTAAATTTTTCAACAAAAGGAAAAAACATCTTAATGCCAAACTAAATAAATAATGGGTTAAAGGGAGGGGATTTGATGATCTGTTTGGGAAAGATTTTGGGAGCGGAGAGGAGGGCGTAGAAAACATTGTTCAAATTTTTGTTAGAATTTTGGTTGGGAAATACTTTTTATTTTTTCGATTTCCCAAATTTTTTTGTTTTGGGGGGGGCCCACCGAGCAGAAGGATTTTTTTTTTTTGGGTTTAACCCTTTTTTTTATTAATTTTTATTTTTTTTTTCGTTTTATTGTGTTTAAGTGATTGTTTTGATGTAATCAAAGTGTTGGCTGGGTCTCAGAATTTCTTAAAATGTGAATGTTTATTGTTTTTTGGGAATCATGTTGTTGGGTGGGCTTTTCAGAATACTTAAAAAAAATATAAATCCCTTCCAGCAAGAGAAACAAGACACACACAGTATAGACAACACTCAGAATCGTTGTAGGCCTGATCCCCCTGATATTAAAATAAATATTATTAAAAATAAAACGAATTTTAAATAAATTTTATAAAAAAGTTAAATAATACAATTATGGAGCAGGAATGCATCGAAAATGTTATTGATAAAGCAATATAGGTCTATGTATGTTACTTCAAAAAATTGATTTCCCGGGAATGGTAATGGGATTGGCTAGGAACACACAACTTTTAAACTATTGGCGTATTCCATTGGCATGCACTCAGTGCGCACTCGACGAGTGCAAATCGACATAGCACTCGCCCGGTGCGAAGCAGTGCGCCTGTCAGTGCAGTTCCCAATGGAACACGAAAAATGTGCAAATCGTCAACATTGAGTCCTTTTCCAGACGCTGATCAGCTGATGGGAGTAAATAAAAGTGACAATAAAATACCTTATCAAAGCATGGACTTAGAATAGTAACTGGATCAAAGGGCCCGACAACAAGAACTTTATTCGAAACTAAAACGATAAAAAAAAACAAATAATTAGACCTACCTTACTTCGGCATAATCATGATTCTTGGCTACACGGAGTATAAGCCTAGGCCTAGCTCTAGGGCCTAGCCTTTGGGTTTATAATGATGCATTATAAACCCAAAGCCCTAGCTCTAGGCCTAGCCTAGGCCCTAAATCTAGGGCCTAGCCTTTCGGCTTATAATGGTGCGTTATAACCCAAAGCTCTAGTACATAGGGGCCTACCCCTACTCATTGTCAGAATAGCTGCTAATTAACGACATCGTAAATTATGAAACAATAAAATATTGTATTGTTCACTTCGTTTGAGTTTAGCATATTATAATAACAAATCTTCTTCATTGCTGCTGTCTGACGTTTCCATATCTCCAACAACAAATACAAATGTCCCGCGTCAAATATTGCACTCGATTTGTCGCACTGACCCTTGAAGCCAGTGCGCCTCAGTGCGGGTTTTTATGCACTCGCCGAGTGCAGTGCGTCCAATGGAACACGCGAAAGTTGACGTAATGCGAACTCAAATTCCCAATGGAACATGACAATCGCACTCAGTGCGCACTAGTGCGGCCAATGGAATACGCCCTATGAAAGCTATTACCATGACATTTTCTGACCACTTTGATGGTATAGTATAATCCACAAAATATGCTTCAGAGAACACTGTGCAGTCAATAACTTGTATGTTTGGATTTTTCTTAGGTAAAAATAAAGCAAAAAAATTATTTACCAAAAAAATTAATTGAAAAAACTATTAACATTACCAATTTCATTGAGGCATGCGTTATCAATTAGACCACAGCATGACATGTGAAAGGTTCAGACTAATCCAACCAGTAGTTTTCGAGATAAATGTTCCGTCAAATTAACATGTATAAAATCCTTCGCGCTCACGGTGGCCTTAAATTTGCATCAATAATCGCAGTTAATGTTATGAATATTAGTTGTCAAAAGTTGTGTTTCTCTTATTATATTTTGCAATGTGTACTTATAAAATGGCTCATACAGATTGCCGTGAACAAGATCAGACCCACAAATCTGAATACCCTCCATTAATTAATATTAATTATTATAATTATTACTTGATGAACATCTATTATTTGTGTGATTGTGTAGTTTAAACTGTATTAGTATGTAAATTGGTTATTTAGTAGCTATTTTTAATGAGTTTGCTAATTTAAATTTATACATGTATATATTTAGGCCTATCTATGGCAATAAACATCTTGAATCTTGAATCATTTTCACTGTCACACAACCCACTCTACTAGCAGGCAAAACGCGTTTTTCCTAGTGATAAAATCAACCTACGTTTTTGTGTTTAAGACCCGGTATTGTATGAAAGCAAGGACATAGGCATTCGTTCATTGCACACATCTAAGCCAAGAACAAGATTAGGACAAGGCCTCTTAACACACAATAGTATACGCAGCAGCACATTTTACAAGTATATTTAATATTATTACACCAAATCGCAAACGGTTTTAAATACACGTTTGGGTGCATTGGACCATCTTTTCCGATACACTGGTATAAATTTAGTTTCCTATTGTTAACATTGAACTTTTTTAAATGTCGTTAAGTTGTGTAAATCTCTATGGATAAACCAACCAACAGTATATAAGGCTGCAAAGAAATTCCTCATTTCGAACATAGTTTTGATCAAATATTATTTCAATTTCCATAAATTAACTTAAAAATATAAAGAAATTCGTATTTATTCTTACAATAATTGGCATGCAGTAGACGATAACGACCTGTACTTGAAAAACATTACAAAACACGAACAAATGAAAATGCAAGAGGCGATACCTAAAGACGCGCGCTGAGGGCGCGCTGAGGTGCAGAGAACGACATTAAAAAACATACTTTTCTCGTGACAAGTATTAATTCAAATTCACTCAAAAACACTGGGATACAATATCGAGATGGATCCTTGAAAATAGACTTATAGCTAGACATATTTGGTAAAAACCGGGGGAAAATACGTAGTGAGATTTTTATGAGAAATCATTCTTCGATTGCATTAAAAAACTAAGCAAGTAGATTCTGAAAGTACCATGAAAAAATGTATTAAGATCGAAGTATCCGTTTGGCAAATAGCGAGCAAACACAGAAAAAACATAAAATAAACCAACATCAGAGACCTACATTTTTACCAAATCTTTTTTTTCGATTTTCCATCCATATCCTTCGCTCTTTTCCATCTTTCCAATTTTCAGGTTACCGTTATTATTATAAATATAAATCATTCCATCACATACATTTAACAATATACACATATATTACACATATACACATATAACACGTATAACATATATTTGGAGTGGGTTTCTCAAGGTTCTTGTATATCTCCTTTCTTATTTTGTAAATAACAGTGAAATTCCAATGATTTCTATTTATAACGTTTCTACCAGTTATATAGTTTCATTTTTATAATAAACCGTTATTATTTGTAAGAAATTAAAACACAAAAGAAACGATGGCTATACACCAAAATGTGTTCGTTCAACAACACGAGTTTAATTAATAAGCGTACGAGAAGAGGCCTCAAAATTTAAATTGGGTTATGAGATTTTATGCCTTTGGTGTATTTATTAATTATTATGATAACTAATTTTTTCAATGTAGAAAAACATGGTATTGGATCTAACTTATGCCACGGATGGAGTGCGGATCGCGGAGGGTTCGATCGACCGATAGACAATTGAACAATAATCGATACTTCAAATGGAATTCCATAAACTATTGATGGTTTACATTTTTAATTTCTGAATTGTAGTAAATAATAGTTATAATTTATTTAGTGAGTATGCTGACATGCATATTTAAAAAAATAATGATCTACGTATAAATGACAAATAGTATAAAAGTGGTTTGTCTATGTTCCTAGTCGAGATGGTGTGTGGTGAAATATGATGGTATACAAAACTTTTATTGAACACACACATGTTTTCTGTCCAATTCGAACCCACGACTGATGGAGTGCGCTTCGGACCTGCGCCTCAACTCAATCCATCTTTCCCATTAAAATCAATAACAATCACTCACAGTTTCTTTTGAACACTGCCTGTGGGAAGCCTGTGGGTGCACCATTGTCGGGCATCGACGTTGGCAATGTCCACGGTATTGGGTCAAGGCCAACTAATTTGTGTGAACCCTAGTTAGGACACTAATGTCACTCTAATTAGGCCAAGTTGCTGCTGCTGATGAGAAAGTTGAGTGTGAGTGAGGTGACAAATCGGAATCCCAATACAGATATTTCGTTTCGTGCGCGGAGATTCCGATTACTCACGCATACCGTTTACTCTGAGCAGAGTGGTACACTTTCGTTATAGTAGCACGTTGCATTATAGAGGGGTAGGCGTCCAGGGTTGGCCCAAACCTTCCCACGTCGGCCTAGGCATTTAAAATCCAACCCGTTATATACAGTGAGAACCATGGAGACAATCCGTTGCATCATTTAAGAGAAAGCTGATAAAATTTAGAGGATATTATTATTGTTATCAAGATCTTTTTAATCAGGCATAGATTTGATAATTTTGTAAAATCCTACACAGAATGTATACTCAAACCGTGTCTTACTTGGCCCAGTACCTACCTGAGCGAGACAGTTTCATTTCGAGGGATTATCCATTGACCGCAAGCCGGAGCGGATGTAATTGAAAGAAGGGTCGCTCAGGTACTGGACTAAGTAAGACACGGTTTGAGTATAGTTATGTTATGATTGTTATCTGACGTATTGACTTTTTTATTTGTGCTAATATACGACATGTGTATACTATCACTGGAAAGCACCTAAAGTATATTGCATTTAAAAAGCTACGATTAAAACAAGCATTTCTAGCAGTCTCAATTTTCTCAACTCAATACCCACGTCAATTATTTAAGTATGTGGTTAATTTTTAGAAGCATTACTTTTATTTAATTTGCACAAGTTAAACATTACTAAAGAATGCTTCATTCGTGATGATACGAAGTCACGGCGAACCTTTTCCTAGGTTTTAAATTCAATAACAAGGAGATATTTCTCAATTTCATTGATCGGGAAACCCTCCCGTAGGTGTAATTGATTTACATAAAAACACGGAGATAGTTTTATGCATTGCATGCACGGTATATTATTATCCTTACTGCGAAATCCTCACGAAGATGTGTTATACACACATCATGAGCATCATCAGTTACATCACGAGGCTTCAATAAACTTACTTGGTAGTTGGTACTAGGCATAACGAGAAGTAACAATTTCCTCGGGGAAAACGAGTGTTCCTAGTTCCTACTAACTTGCGATAATATGGCGTGAATAGAGAAATTAGATTTTTCTTTGGGGGAAACTTGAATCACAAATCATGTCATCAAAACATCGTTAGACATATCAGAACGGAACTATAATAGGCCTAATAATAATTATTATTATAATTATTTAACAGTTTTGCAGTTGATTTTCACTTTTAAAATATTCAACGCAATCGGTATGATGCTAAACAACAAACCATTCGAAAACACTCAAAATTGGGCTAACGATAATCAGCAAAACAAATAGTTTTTTCAATCGTTGCATGGTCTCAGACATAATCACATATTTGGATTTTCACCAGGGATAAACATTTGAAAATAAAAACACCACAATGAAAATGCCATTTTATTTTCCAAAACACATTATAAACCTTTTAAAAATGGTTTTTTGGACATAACACTGTTCTTATCAATATTTATTAAATTATTAGTGGGTTTTCGATTTTTTATTCAAAAATCGTAACTAATAATTTAATAAATATTTATAAAGAAAAAGTGTTTTGTCCAATAAACATTTTTTAAAATAATCAATACCTGTTCTACTAGTTTCTTGTATATAACATTATAACATAATCCATTCACTTGTTTCTCAAATCGGACAACACAAAGTTTTCCGGTATACACGTTCATGCAAAAAGCTGGTGTCAGCTCTGGAAACGATTGATGAAGATGAAGCTATAGCACTCCCTACCTATAAGTCTAGAGTGTTTTATAGTAACAGCCACAAATCTTCAACCACAAACCCTCCACAACCCGTTTTGCTAATTAGATTGACAAATAAGTTTTTTTGTTCAATTAGTATTTTTGGTTGGATGCGCAATGTAAACGTGTTGCCCAATCTAGTTGGCATCACAACACTATTCAGCGTGTGAAAACCATTGTAAGAAAGACTAATTGAAGTTTGGGGACACAATCGCTTACGTCTATTTCTATAGATGTTGGCTATTTACATAGGACCTGCGTCCGACTATCAGCAAATCATTCGTCAGTCTTATTTTGAAAAATTATATGTTCATTATATGTTGGGTTTTTATATGTATATGTATGTATGGTTGTTATGACCGGCTCAGTATTTCAGGTAACCGACAGTGATATCACATGCGCAAGGTTATGATCGAGGTCAGGAGTTCGAATCCCACCATCACCGATATTCCTGACTGAAAGTTTTGTTTAGGTTTTCTTCATTCGTTAAGGCGAATGTCGGGATTAGTTTGATTTATTTGGATTAAGGGCGCGTCAACCGTTAGGTCAGTGGACGTTCCCTTCAGAATTTACCCTATCAACCCCATTAAAATTAAAGGAAATAATATAGTTGGCCACCTTTTCCAGGTAAAGCTGATGCTTTTAAATAGAAGGTATCTCATATTCAGGATATGAAAAAAAAATGTAACTTATTATCAAAAGAATTTAAATACAAAATCCATCAATCAGAACTACTTTTAAAAAGAATCTTAATCAAGGTGATATTTCTTTAA
>JAMZAV010013306.1:0-15988 GCA_024449915.1 Sweltsa coloradensis | reverse complement strand
TTTTTTCCCCCAAAAATTTTAAAAAAAAAAAAGGGTCAAAAGGGCCTAATTTTGCCCTAAACCCCCTTAAAAAAATTCCCAAATTAATTTTTCCAACTTGAGTTCCTAATTCGATCATTCTTTTGGCGGGATTTCAAACTGATCACGACCAGCGCTTTGGGGCTAAAGGGCGATAAAAATTGCCACGTAAAACAATACGGGCCGCCAGTCGGGAGTAAGATTCATGCGACATAAAGAATGATTTCCCTCATTTTGCAGGGTAACCCTTCTAACCACAACGGGGGAAAATTTCTTCTACCGGTTTTCTCCCCAACCAAACGGGCGACAACCCCCAAAAAGTGGGGGGCGCTTTCGATGCAACCTAGTACATTAGTACAAAAGGGAACACCCTCTGTCGGATAGTTACACCCCAACCTTTCATGCAGCACTTTTTTGTTTTTTCAAATTATGCAGTACCGGAAGGGGATCCATTCCTCGCACGGACTAAACCAGCTGTCCCCGGAATCGTTAGGCGGTGATTTTCCAGCACGTAATTAATCCTCAAGAGAAGGGCCTGCTCTGTATCGGCGTAGTAAAGGGAAACCCGCTCGTTTTCCCAAGGTCATGATAAAAAACATCACTAGCGCCAGGACTAATGGAAACCCCCCCACAAAAAAACATTTTTTCAATGCATACTGAGAAAAATGGGGCCCTCAAAAATCGCAAATCCCTAGAAGCCCCATTGCCAGAAAACATTTAATGCCAGTTTTTTGTGCCACTGACGTAATAAAAATACTGGTTAACACCATCGCCCCGTTACGCAAAATTCCCCTAAGCGCGGCCCAAATTCTGGGGTGTTGGAAACCAACAATAACTAAAACACAAAATTTTAATGTAGTTAATCATTGGGGTTAATTTTGGCCAATTCCTTTTTCCCAAGTGAATGATTTGCATTTTACAGACAGCCCCCAAAGAAAGCTTTTCCGCGTCAAAGAAAACATACCCGAAATAACCCCCTGAAAGCTAAACGGGGGCCAAAGGTGCCAAAATAATAACGGGATCAGTGCCCATTGGGGGCATATGAAAATGGATTTTTAATTGCTTTTGGGTTTTTTAAAACAGGCGCCCTTGGCCAAAAAGTTAACCCAAGAAGGGACACCAAAAAGGGAACCCGGTAAAAGGGTGGGAAATTTAAACCAAAAAAGCCCCCTATCAGCATACAAAACTTCGACACAGTAATAGCAAGCATACAGCGCCCAGAGCAAAAAATTTTTTCTTAATTCCTAAAAAATAAATGCCCTTTAGGGTGCAAAACCGTAGACTTTCCCGGGTTGGGTATGATACGTTTTCGCCCAACATGGCCAAAAAATAAACCACAGCATCACTGGCGCAAACCAACTTCCTACACTGCCCGGGACCCTGTTTTTGGATCACAAAAAATAAGGTTAATACCAAAATAGAAAGGGGGGAAAAATATAGGGCCAAAGACGGGCGGCGATCTCCCAAACCCCTTTTATCGCAGACATGCGATTAGCAGGAGTAATCACCACTTCACCGTAAAAGAAACTCCCTCCGATAAACCAAGGATCACCAATACAGAGGGAGTACGAGGCGACGATTACGCCCACCAGTGACATCAAGGCAGTATTCCCCCTTCACCCGCATTATTTCACGCAGACATAACAAGATACTTTTTGGAAACCCAAAAAACCACCCATCCAAAAAAATAATGAAAAAAAACCAAAAACCCCCAATCAGGGCGAACATCAAAACCATAAAAAAAAGGGGAAAAAATTCTCTTAATGTTAAGGGGGGTTCCATACCCGAAAACCACGCGATAGCCGCAAAGTAACGGCAGAAAAAAGACTGTTTTTGTTTTTGCTCATAATGGGTTTTGTGCAAACCCAACTGCCCGGTATCTCCACACCAGGGGCAAATACGAGGAGTTCGTCTTACCCCAAATTCAATGAAAATGCAGCAAGGGGGCAAGTGAACGGACCGATGACTTACTCAGGGGATGATTGGGTGAGTGAAGTAACCAACACCGCTGCAGTTCTTTACGATGGGTAAACTATCATCAAAGAAAGGGAGGGTACGTTCGCTCACCCAAACCCCATAGCTATAACTATGCTCCCCGGGACTACTCATTCCCCCCTGCCTGCAACTTCATTTAACTTGGGTATATTTTTCCCCAGGGAAGGGTTCAAGTAGTACCCTAGAAAAATAGTGCCTACTTTTTTTACCCTCATTTTTTAAAGAGGCAAGCACCTACCTGATTTTGGTTAAAAAAAGGGTTAGGCACCGTTCATACATCCCAGGCCCCTTTAAATACCGGGTATACCCCATCGGATTTGCAAATTACAGTAATCCTTCGAACCGCTTCACGGACCTCTGGCGCCCACACACCGCATTGTACTTGGCCAATGTGCGACAATTGCAGTAACAACATCACTAAACGTGATTGCCCAATTCCTCCCCAATTGTTTGTGGCTTTCCCCGCGTAACAAAGCCTGATGCCACTCCAGTTTCAGGCGATCCATGCCCATCTGTCAGTGCAGTGATGTTGTAATGCTGCTGAATCAACGGGGATCCCCATAGAAGAAAGTTAAAAACGCATCTTGTAGCACAGGGTTCCATACCACAATATCCCCGTTTAAACCCGCCAAACCCAATCTTTTCCTGGTGTTGTCCAGTCATCATAATCGGGTTTGCACGAACATCATGCGACTCACCATGAAAAGCTTCCCACCAATCCCTATCAGGAATAGCGCACCCCAATTCTTTGGCAATGCACGTTCACGGCCCTTAGCATCCAGTTCAGGATAGCGTTGTAACAAGGTTTCGCTATGTCCCAAAATGAATTTGATCTGGCAAGAAGGGGACTAAACCGTATTCATGGCTTACCGCAACTTCTGTCTCTTTTATAGAAGTGTAGATACCGGTGACAATATCTTGTAGATAAGTGGGGGTGCGTTCACCTCACCCACCCACTCTTCCCAGTCCCATTGATCCACATAAACTGAATGGATAGGTGTGAGACGATCCTCATCAGGACGGAGTGCTTCATATGTGTATAAAGCCCTTCACCAAGGCTGAAATCATAGCTGCCGAGAGTTTTGCGCTTCCATTTAGCCAACGAATGTACTACTTCAAACGTAGCGTCTGGCAGCTTTTCACTTTACCTGAACGGCTTTCTCACTACCAGAAAGATTATCTTGAGTACCATCCCCCAAACGACTGAGGATCGGTGCCTGAACTTCGATCAGCCCCAGTTTTTGTTCCAACTGGCGGGAGAAGAAGGATTTAACAAAGCTGATTGTTGTGTTTTTTGATAAACTGCTTTTTCATTTAGTATCTCTTAAATAATAGGTCTAGTTGCCAACGATTAAGCAACAAAACAGTACTATAATTCAATATCCATCAATAAATATTGCTTCTCTCTTTAATCAATCATTTTTAAACGGTATAAATTCAATAATCAATAATTTAAAGGGGTTTTAATGGCTGATATTTATCAGATCGATAATCTTGATCGCGACATCCTTAACGTTCTTATGAAGAATGCCAGAACACCTTACGCAGAATTGGCAAAAATTTTTGCCGTGAGTCCGGGTACTGTTCACGTGCGGGTAGAAAAGATGAAACAGGCAGGTATCATAACCGGTGCACGGGTCGATGTAGATCCAAACAGCTTGGCTACGATGTCTGCTGCTCATTGGTATTATCTTGAAGAGTGCCAAAGACTACCCTTCAGCACTAAAAAAACTGGAAAGTTTAGAAGAAGTTGTAGAAGCCTATTACACCACCGGCCACTACAGCGTTTTTATCAAAGTTATGTGCCGCTCAATAGATGCACTCCAACAGGTACTTATCAACAAGATCCAGACTATCGATGAGATCCAGTCAACAGAGACGCTAATATCCTTGCAAAACCCCATCATGCGTACCATTGTCCCTTGATCTATTTTTTTTAGTCCCCAACTTATCCACAGTAGATCCCAGCAGATTCACAGCGTACAATGCTTTTTACTCAGAAAGATCGGGATCATTCATGGTAGATATTACTCTAATCAGTGGCAGTACATTGGTAGCGCAGAATACGTTGCTGAACACTTGGCTGAACAACTTAAAACAACAGGTTTTCTACAGAAGTCTTGCATGGCCCCGAACTAGATGAACTTACACTTTCTGGAACTTGGCTAGTAGTTTCTTCTACCCACGGTGCAGGTGATATCCCTGATAATTTACAGTTACTGTTTGAACAGATAAGACAGCAAACGACCTGATTTATCCAAAGTAACATTTGGGGCTATTGGCTTGGGCAGTTCTGAGTACGATATCTTCTGTGGTGCGATTTAAACAGATCGATGATCTTTTCAAGGATCTTGGTGCCAAAAGGATCGGGGATCTTCTCGAGATCGATGTGACTCAAACATGAGATCCCGGAAGATCCCGCGGAGGAATGGCTACAAAAATGGATTTATTTACTCTGATTTGATTAAAGAATAATGCGAACGAATGTGTATAACTATGCTTAAAAGCAGGGTAAAAGCAGTAGTTATCCCATGAATAACCTAGTACACTTTTCACCCTGTGGATAACATGCCATTTAGATCCCAGCTTATACTGCGTAAGATCACCGGTCATTCACAGCAAAGGATCCTTATTAATATATGATCTTTATAACGAATAATCACTTATCCACAGAGGATCATGATCCTAATAAGAGATCTAATAAAGAGATCTTTAAATAAAAAGATCTTCTTTTAATTAAGGGGGATCCTAAGCCGCTTGGTTGATTGTCTAAACTTGAGTAGAATCCTCCAGCACAGGGCAAACAACGATCTTCAGCAAGTACTTCGAGGTACAGTTTCATGTTTTATCCAGATCAATTTGACGTCATTATTATCGTGGTGGCCATGCAGGAACTGAAGCTGCAATGGCTGCTGCACGTATGGGCTGTCAAACACTTTTACTAACACACAACATCGATACTTTGGGACAAATGTCTTGTAATCCCGCCATTGGAGGTATTGGTAAAGGGCATCTGGTTAAAGAAATTGATGCACTTGGTGGGCTGATGGCCAAAGCAATTGATCATGCTGGCATCCAGTTTAGAATACTAACAGTAGTAAAGGTCCAGCGGTACGAGCAACTCGTGCACAAGCTGATAGGATCCTTTACCGCCAAGCAATTAGAACAGCACTGGAAAACCAACCCAATTTGACTCTTTTTTCAGCAACCTGTTGAAGATCTAATAGTGGAAAATGATCGTGTAGTTGGTGCTGTGACCCAGATGGGATTGAAATTTCGTGCTAAAGCAGTGGTACTGACTGTGGGTACCTTTTTGGATGGAAAGATCCATATCGGTTTGGAAAACTACAGCGGTGGCCGAGCAGGGGATCCTCCGTCGATCTCTTTATCACAAAGATTACGTGAATTACCACTGCGAGTTAATCGTTTAAAAACCGGTACACCCCACGTATTGATGCAAGAACTATCGATTTTAGTGTTTTAAATCAACAATGTAGTGATAACTCCTATTCCTGTATTTTCTTTTTAGGCAATACCAGCCAACATCCGCAACAAATGGCTTGTCATATCACCTACACCAATGAAAAAACCCATGAAGTGATCCGCAATAATTTGGATCGTAGCCCAATGTATGCCGGGATCATTGAAGGGATCGGGCCACGCTACTGTCCTTCGATCGAAGACAAAGTCATGCGTTTCGCCGATCGTAATGCACATCAATATTTTCTTGAACCGGAAGGCTTAACCAGCAATGAGGTTTACCCAAATGGGATTTCTACCAGTCTGCCATTGACGTACCAGATGCAGATTGTTCGTTCGATGGAAGGGATGCAAAACGCACGTATCGTTCGACCTGGTTATGCCATCGAATATGATTTCTTTGACCCACGTGATTTGAAACCCACTCTGGAAAGCAAATTTATTGATGGCTTATTCTTGCTGGACAAATTAACGGCACAACCGGTTATGAAGAAGCCGCAGCTCAGGGATTGTTAGCGGGATTAAATGCAGGACGCTATGCTACGGATAACGAAGGTTGGTCGCCACGCCGTGATCAGGCTTACCTAGGTGTACTGGTGATGATCTCAGTACGCTTGGGACCAAAGAACCCTATCGTATGTTTACCTCTAGAGCAGAATATCGCTTGATGTTACGAGAAGGAACGCAGATTTACGCTTAACCGAAAAAGGGCATGAACTGGGATTGGTTGATGAGATCCGTTGGTTCGTTATAACGAAAAACTCGAACATTTGAACAAGAACGCCAGCGTCTGCGTAGTCTTTTGTTTCATCCAAACTCTGAAATATACAAGATATCAATGCATTATTAAAAGCACCACTTTCACGTGAAACCAACGGTGAAGAACTGCTACGCCGTCCTGAAGTTGATTATCAACAACTGACGGCTATTGCTGCTTTAGCTCCCCCGTTATCTGATATACAGGCGGCTGAACAAGTAGAAATCCAAGTGAAATATCAAGGGTATATTGCACGTCAGCAAGATGAGATTGAAAAACAGCTGCGTAATGAGAATACCCTGCTACCACAGGATCTTGACTATCAGCAAGTCTCGGGGCTTTCTAACGAGGTGATAGCTAAACTTAATGATCACAAACCCAATTCTATTGGTCAGGCATCACGGATCTCCGGCATTACACCAGCAGCTATATCTATTTTGCTGATTGGCTTAAAAACAGGGACTATTACGTCGTAGTGCATAACCTGTTTACTCACTACCATCGCTGTTTACATTTGTCATTGTCAGAGGATCCAGTTGTGCAGAAAAAATTAAGCTCACTGCTTGCAACGGCAGGAATTGTGCTTCCGATCAACAAAAGCAACAATTGTTGGATTATGTTGGGATGTTAGACAAATGGAACAAGGCTTACAATCTCACTTCCGTCCGTGATCCACAGCAAATGCTGGTGCGTCATATCATGGATAGCATTGTAGTTAACTCACACCTAACAGGTTCACGTTTTTATTGATGTAGGCACAGGCCCTGGTTTACCAGGGATCCCGTTAGCTATCGTGCGGCCAGAAGCCATTTCACTCTACTTGATAGCCTAGGCAAGCGTATACGTTTCTTACGTCAGGTGCAGCATCAGTTGGGGCTAAATAATGTAGAACCAGTGCAAAGCCGTGTAGAAGCATTTTCAGCGGAGCCTCAATTTGATGGGGTGATCAGTCGTGCGTTTGCTTCACTACAAGATATGTTGGCTTGGTGCCATCATTTACCAACAAAGGAGCAAGGCCGTTCTATGCGCTGAAAGGTGTCTATCCTGAAGAGGAATTGTCTGCATTACCTAAAGGGATCACTTGGAGTCGGTGATACCTTTACAGGTACCTGAATTAGAAGGGGAGAGGCATCTGGTTATTCTTGGATGCTAAAAAATTATACCCATCATCTTTCAAATTGCTTGGCTGCTACCTACAAGCAACTTGAATTATCTGCCATACACGTAATAAAGCGGAAATGAAAAGTTAAACAACATAAAAATAGGCTATATGACTATTATCACTTCTTTTATTTACTTTTTTTTAACAAAAAACAATATTATTTCATTTGATATTTAAGTTAAAAAAGAATTATTACCAGGTTAACTAACTGTGAAAATTTATACTCTTTGCAGTTACTCGGTAATATGTCACCAGTTAACCTTACCGGCGGCTATTTTATTTAGTTAATAAACTGATTTATATGGTTTTAATTTTTGTATTGAATATAACTTGGAAAATTTTAAAAATATATATTATCAGTTTTAAATATTAATGTGATTGACATCACGTTTTTTTTGGTTTTTTTATGGAGTAATTATAAAATAAATGTGTCGAATCACCTTACTCCTTATACTGTTAAAACATCCCTAGGAGGATAAATTAAATAATTGTTCACCTTTTCGCTACTTATCGATTGAATTCGTTTGAGTGGCCCGTATAATTTGCTCGTTTTTTGCTGCTTGACTCAATGGGGTAAAAGGCAGTTTTATACCTCACTCAGCATACCCTTAGTGTGGTTCGGAGAGAACAAACGTCATGCCTGTATCCCTTTACAGCAGTAAAAATTGCATTAAAATTGTTGTTTTTGCAGTTAATGACCTTGTTTTGATCAGCGCTTTTTTAGGCTTTAAAAGCCTCGAGTCAAGTGGTTCGGCATTCGCTGGTGGTTTTGCAGCCTGGTTACCGAATGTCATGTTTATGTTGTTTGCCTTGCGCCATCAGGCGCAAACGCCGGCGCCTGGTAGGGTTGCTTGGTCGTTCGCTATTGGCGAGGGGCTGAAAGGTCGTGATCACCATTATTTTGTTGGTCGTGGCGCTTGGGTGTTCAACGCGGCTTTTGTACCGCTTGGCCTGACTTATTTAGCGGTGTTATTGGTGCAAATTTTGGCACCAACCGTGATTTACCGCTACCGAACTTAATTAAATAAGGGTAAGAGGCATCATGTCTGCAACTCCACAGGAGTACATCAGTCACCACCTGACTCAGCTTCAGGTAGGGACAGGGTTTTGGTCGATTAACGTCGACTCGATGTTTTCTCCGTTGTTCTCGGGATGTCTTCTTGGCGGTTTTCCGTAAAGTGGCCAAAAACGCAACCAGCGGTGTTCCAGGAAAACTACAAACTGCTGTAGAACTGATCGTCGGCTTTGTCGACAATAGCGTTAAAGATATGTATCACGGAAAAAGCAAAGTCATCGCGCCTTTGGCGCTGACCGTGTTTGTCTGGGTGTTCCTGATGAACCTGATGGATCTTATCCCGGTTGATTTCCTACCGTATCTGGGGACTGAAGTTTTTGGTCTGCCAGCACTGCGTGTGGTTCCTACCGCTGATGTGAACATTACCCTGTCAATGGCATTGGCTGTGTTTGTTCTGATTCTGTTCTATAGCATCAAAATGAAAGGTGTAGGCGGCTTCGTAAAAGAACTCACGATGCAGCCGTTCAATCACCCGATATTTATTCCAGTTAACTTAATTCTGGAAGGTGTCAGCCTGCTGTCCAAACCTGTTTCACTCGGTTTGCGACTGTTCGGCAACATGTATGCGGGTGAGTTGATCTTCATCCTTATCGCTGGTCTGTTGCCGTGGTGGTCACAGTGGATGCTCAGTTTACCTTGGGCTATCTTCCACATACTGATTATCACGTTACAAGCCTTTATCTTCATGGTTCTGACGATTGTCTATCTGTCGATGGCATCAGAAGAGCACTGATTTCTTAAAACACTTGCACTTTAAAACTAAAAAAAACTGGAGACTGTCATGGAAAACCTGAATATGGATCTGCTGTACATGGCTGCCGCTATAATGATGGGTTTAGCGGCAATCGGTGCTGCGATCGGTATCGGCATCCGGGGTGGAAAATTTTGGAAGCGCTGCACGTCACCCGGATTTACCCCCACTGTTACGTACACAGTTCTTTATCGTCATGGGTCTGGTTGACGCCATCCCTATGATCGCTGTTGGTCTGGGTCTGTACGTGATGTTTGCTGTCGCGTAAGTAGAGATTATTCTCTCCTGTAGAACTACACCACATTATTAACTTTTAAAGAGGCATTGTGCTGTGAATCTTAACGCAACAATCCTCGGCCAGGCCATCGCGTTTGTCCTGTTTGTCCTGTTTTGTATGAAGTATATATGGCCGCCTATTATGGCTGCTATCGAGAAGCGTCAGCAAGAAATTGCTGACGGTCTCTCTTCTGCAGAGCGCGCCAAAAAAGATTTGGACTTAGCGCAAGCCAATGCGACCGACCAACTGAAGAAGGCCAAAGCAGAAGCACAGGTGATCATTGAGCAGGCAAGTAAACGCAAAGCTCAGATCCTTGATGAAGCTAAAACTGAAGCTGAACAGGAACGTAACAAAATCGTGGCGCAAGCGCAGGCAGAGATCGACGCCGAACGTAAGCGTGCTCGTGAAGAGTTCGTAACAACGCGATGTGGCTATAGCGGCGCCGAGAAGATCATCGAACGTTCCGTGGATGAAGCTGCTAACAGCGACATCGTTGATAAACTGGTCGCTGAACTGTAAGGAGGGAGGGGCTGATGTCTGAATTTGTAACTGTAGCTCGCCCCTACGCCAAAGCAGCTTTTGACTTGCCGTTGAGAACCAAAGCATTTAACGCTTGGCAACATATGCTGGCGTTTGTGCTGTTGTCACTCGTAATGAACAGATGGCTGAATTGCTTTCTGGTGCAGTTGCACCAGAAGCACTTGCCAAAACGTTTATTGCCGTAGGTGGTGATGATTTTGACGAACATGGCCAAAACTTTATCCGTGTAATGGCCGAAAATGGACGTTTAGTGGTTCTTCCTGCGGGGCTGGCAACAGTTCATTGACTGCGCGCTGCGTTCGAATCAACCATCGACGTTGAGTATTCTCTTCGAGTACACTCAGTGATCAACAGCAAGCCAATATTGTTGCTGCGATGGAAAAAACGTCTATCACGCAAAGTTAAGCTGAATTGCAAAATCGATAAGTCCGTAATGGCCGGCGTAGTAATACGTGCAGGCGATATGGTGATAGATGGCAGCGTTCGCGGTCGTCTAGAAACGCCTGGCAGAACGTCTTGCAGTCTTAAGGGGACTGGAGCATATGCAACTGAATTTCCCACCGAAATCAGCGAACTGATCAAGCAGACGCATTGCTCAGTTTAATGTGGTGAGCGAAGCTCACAATGAAGGTACTATTGTTTTCCGTCAGTGACGGGATTATTCGTGTACACGGTCTTAGCCGATGTTATGCAGGGCGAGATGATTGCACTGCCAGGTAACCGTTACGCAATCGCATTGAACCTGGAGCGTGACTCTGTTGGTGCTGTAGTTATGGGTCCTTATGCGGATCTGGCTGAAGGCCCCAAAGGGTTTTAAATGTACGGGTCGTATTTTTGAAGTTCCTGTCGGGGGGTGGTCTGTTGGGTCGAGTGTTAACACCTTGGGTGCGCCAATCGACGGTAAGGGCCAGCTTGAGCATGACGGTTTCTCTCCAGTTGAAACTATCGCACCGGGGGGGGGGTTATCGAACGTCAGTCTGTAGACCAACCTGTACAGACTGGCTATAAATCCGTAGATGCGATGATCCCTGTTGGCCGTGGCCAGCGTGAGTTAGTGATCGGGACCGTCCAAACAGGTAAAACTGCCCTTTGGGGATCGATGCGATCATCAACCAGCGCGATTTTGGGATCAAATGTGGTCTATGTTGCGATTTGGGCCAAAAAGCTCAATATCGCTAACGTAGTACGTAAATTGGAAGAACATGGTGCATTGGCTAACCACCATTGTGGTTGTGGCTACCGCATCTGAATCTGCCTGCATTGCAATATCTCGCACCTTATGCCCGGGTTGTGCCATGGGTGAGTATTTCCGGGATCGTGGTGAAGATGCGCTGATTGTTTACGATGACCTGTCTAAACAGGCCGTTGCTTATCGTCAGATCTCCTTGTTGCTTCGTCGCCCACCAGGCCGTGAAGCTTATCCAGGTGATGTATTCTATCTCCATTCCCGCTTACTGGAACGTGCTGCGCGTGTTAATGCAGAGTATGTTGAAGCCTTTACCAAGGGTGAAGTTAAAGGGAAACCGGGTTCACTGACGGCTCTGCCGATCATTGAAACCCAAGGGGGAAAACGTTTCCGCGTTTTTTCCCGACTAACGTAATTTCGATTACCGATGGTCAGATCTTCCTGGAATCCAGCCTGTTTAACGCCGGTATTCGTCCTGCGGTTAACCCTGGTATTTCCGTCTCTCGTGTGGGTTGGTGCAGCGCAAACCAAGATCATGAAAAAACTGTCCGGTGGTATTCGTACTGCTTTGGCACAGTATCGTGAACTTGCTGCGTTCTCCCAGTTCGCATCCGATTTGGATGATGCAACCTCGCAAGCAGCTAAGTCATGGTCAGAAAGTGACTGAATTGCTGAAACAAAAAAACAGTATGCGCCAATGTCTGTGGCAAAACAGTCTCTGGCGTTTTTTTGCCGCTGAGCGTGGCTATTTAAACGATGTTGAAGTCGCGAAAGTAGTCAGCTTTGAAGCCGCGCTGATTGCTTATGCAGATAGCGAGCATGCCGAACTGCTGAACCACATCAACCAAACTGGTAATTTCAACGATGAGATCGAGGGTAAATTGAAAGATATCCTCGAAACATTCAAGAAAACCCAGTCCTGGTAGCGTCCAGTAGCCTGTTTGAAAGGCAACAGGCTACTGGCAATGAGGAGAAGCATAGATGGCCGGCGCAAAAGAGATACGTAGTAAGTTTCGCCAGCTTTCCCAAATACGCAAAAGATCACCAAAGCCATGGAGATGGTCGCCGCCTCCAAAATGCGTAAATCGCAGGAACGCATGGCGGCCAGCCGTCCTTATGCAGAAACCATGCGTGAGGTGATTGGTCACCTGGCGTTTGGGGGATCTGGAATATAAGCACCCGTACCTGGATGAACGTGATGTGAAGCGTGTCGGGTATCTGGTGGTGTCTACGGGACCGTGGTCTTTGCTGGTGGCTTGAACATCACTTGTTCAAAAACTATTGGCAGAGATGAAAGGCTGGTCTGAAAAAAGCTTTTGAAGCTGTTTTGGGCGCTAGTAGGTTAAAAGCAACCTCTTTCTTTGGTTCTGGGGGGTAATGTTGTTGCCCAAGTCACCGGCATGGGGGAAAACCCCTTCCCTGTCTGATCTGATTGGTCCAGTGAAAGTGATGTTACAAGCCTATGACGAAGGTCGTTTAGACAAGCTATACATCGTCAGCAATAAATTTGTTAATACGATGCCCCAGGAACCGCAGATACTGAAAACTTCTGCCCATTGCCACCTTCTGACGACAGTGAGTTGAAGAAAAAATCCTGGATTACCTGTATGAACCTGATCCAAAAGTGCTGCTTGATACTTTGCTGCGCGTTAGTCGAGTCGCAGGTTTATCAGGGCGTCGTGAAAACCTGGCCAGCGAGCAGGCCGCACGAATGGTTGCAATGAAAGCTGCAACCGATAACGGCGGTAGCGATCAAAGACTGCAGTTTTTGGGATAAAAACAAGGCTCGTCAGGGGCCAGCATCACTCAGGAACTCACCGAGATCGTCGGGGGAGCCTCCGCGGTTTAACCAGGTTTATGAATTACGTAGAGGATTCAAGATGGCTACTGGAAAGATTATCCAGGTAATCGGCGCCGTGGTGGACGTCGAGTTCCCTCAGGATGCAGTACCGAAAGTGTACAATGCTCTTGAGGTAGAAAACGGTTCTGAAAATTAGTCCGGAAGTTCCAGAAACAACTAGGTGGTGGTGTGGTTCGCTGAAATTGCAATGGGGACTTCCGACGGTTTTAAACGTCGTGGTCTGTCAGTGGCTGATCTGCAACACCCCATTGAAGTTCCAGTAGGTAAAGCGACGTTAGGCCGTATCATGAACGTATTGGGCAGCCCATCGACATGAAAGGCGATATCGGCGAGGAAGAGCGTTGGGCTATTCACCGTCCAGCAACCAAGCTATGAAGAGCTGCCCAGTTCCCAAGATTTGTTGGAAACGGGCATCAAAGTGATGGATCTAAATTTGTCCCTTTTGCCAAAGCGGAAAAGTCGGTCTGTTCGGTGGTGCCGGTGTAGGCAAGACCGTAAACATGATGGAACTGATCCGTAACATCGCCATCGAGCACAGCGGTTATTCCGTGTTCGCCGGTGTGGGTGAGCGTACTCGTGAGGGTAACGATTTTTACCACGAGATGACGACTCCAACGTTCTGGACAAAGTATCCTTGGTGTATGGCCAGATGAATGAGCCACCAGGTAACCGTCTGCGCGTTGCTTTGGGACGGGGCTGACCAGGGGTGAAAAATTCCGTGATAAAGCCGTGATGTTCTTTTTGTTTGTTGACAACATTTATCGTTATACCTTGGCGGGAACAGAAGTGTCTGCACTTTTGGGCCCGTATGCCATCAGCGGTAGGTTATCAACCGACACTAGCAGAAGAGATGGGTTTTTCAGGAACGTTCACTTCTACCCAAAACTGGGTCTACACGTCGGTACAAGCGGTTTATGTTCCCGCGGATGACTTGACGGATCCATCACCAGCGACCACATTGCTCACTTGGATGCAACAGTGGTACGAGCCGTATATCGCCTCTCTGGGGATCTAACCCTGCTGTGGATCCATTGGATTCCACCAGCCGTCAGTTGGATCCATTAGTGGTTGGTCAAGAGCACTACGATGTAGCGCGTGGCGTGCAATCTATTCTGCAACGCTATCAGGAACTGAAAAATTTATCGCGATCTTGGGGATGGACGAGCTTTTCAGAAGACGACAAGCTGGTTGTTTCCCGTGCGCGTAAAATTCAGCGCTTCCTGTCTCAACCGTTCTTCGTGGCAGAAGTCTTCACCGGTTCACCGGGCAAGTTCGTTTCGCTGAAAGATACCATTCGTGGTTTCAAAGGCATCATGAACGGCGACTATGACCACTTGCCAGAACAGGCGTTCTACATGGTTGGCACCATTGAAGAAGCAGTGGAAAAAGCCAAAAAAACTGAAACGTCTTGAGAGGAGGGTGATATGGCTACAAGACTTACCATCTGGATGTTGTCAGTGCGGAAAAACAGATGTTTTCTGGCCTGGTACAGAAGATCCAGGTGACGGGCAGCGAAGGCGAACTTGGAATATTTCCAGGCCATGCACCATTGCTGACTGCCATCAAACCTGGCATGGTGCGTATTGTTAAACAGCATGGTGAAGAAGAGTTTATTTACCTGTCTGGCGGTTTTTCTTGAGGTACACCCGACGGTAGTAACGGTGCTGGCTGACAGGGCCCATCCGGGGAAGGGATCTTGACGAAGCAAGAGCGCTGGAAGCCAAGCGAAAAGCTGAAGAGCATATCCGTAACTCTATGGTGATGTTGACTACGTAAGGCATCTGCCGAACGGGCTAAAGCTCTCGCGAAACTGCGGGTTATTGAGCTGACCAAAAAGCAATGTAGTCTAGGTATGTACAGCAGTTATCCATTAAAAAGCGACCTCAGTGGTCTAATGCTTGTCAGTTAAACTTTTGAGGAAGCCGCAACGGGGTTTAAAGTTGTGGCTTCTTTTTTACCGCTCTCTGATAATGTCGCTGTCGAACGTGTGGGGAGCACGAAGCTTTCTGCCATCTCCAATATTTCATTCATTATCTTCGGGAGTTTTCCCGGCGCTACCGCTGGCAGCAGCTTTAGCTGACTTGTCAGGTAAAGCGTTGCTTGTTTGAATCCATCTGATACGGCTCTACGCCTTTCAGGCTGTAAGCCATCTGCGCCATCATGAACCGCAGCAGATTATAGGCCAGCACCATGCCCCCCAGTTCCTGCCGCCCCCAATTCCCGGGTTTTTTACTTCTCAACGTCAGTTCATTCTTTAGCAGATGTTGTTTCATTCCTGAAGCCGTGTTCTATTTCCCACCTATGCCCATACAACTCCGCAATATCCGCTTTGGGATATCTCAGAGGATTCGGTCATTGACGTCAGCACCTGAATAGTTTTGCCGTTCACTTCCTTACTGATCAAACCAGCTTTCATGTCTTCGGGCGCATCTGCCCACTTCCGTTTGGCCTGCGGGGACAATTTCAATTTTATGAGGTCATCATTTTCCCGAGTTTTCTCACCACCTGGTATTGCAGACCCTTCTTTAGCGGGAGCATCCAGTGTCTCTCTGTCCCCGTTGTACTCCAGCGATGTAGTAACCCCAGGGCGTAAAATCCTTTATCCTAAGGGTCAGAGAATGATCGGGAGTCTGGTCAATAAGTTGGGCAGCCAGATCGACCTCACTCTTCTCTGACACACTGGCGAAAGGGCCCCTCACTCAGCAGATGGCTGGTGATTTCCATCTGGCAGACCATGCGAAGCTGGGGATAATCAGAACTGCAGTAGCTATTGGCGGTGCGGCCAAAAGCGGCACTGTTTTCCGTGTATAGGTGTCCGCCACAGCGTCCCGTCAACAGCGAACAATGACAATTTGGGGGGCCCGCCTTATTGATAGCCGAGTTTTC
>JAMZAV010013305.1:0-16369 GCA_024449915.1 Sweltsa coloradensis | reverse complement strand
TAGACTGTATAATTTTTTGATTAACTTCCCCCCGAATCTTGACGTAGGCTGAAGGAGGCAGTAGTAAGTCGATGGCAGATGTAAAGCCACCGCGAGAGAGAACAGGGATAAAGAAACTCGAGTTTGGAAGATGAGTAGGAAGTTAGAGAATGCCTGGAAGGCAAGTCGAACCAAGGACTGCAGCTCGGAAACCCGTCGTTGTATTCCAAGACGGACGCGGCAGGCGGCTACGCACTTGAATACGTACAGTGAGTGCAATGTCCGGAGAACGGACACGTGCGTTGCGAGTTGCGAGCGAGAGAATTTGAAACGAAAACGAACTTTGCACTTCATCGAGTGAAGGCGAGAGGCGAACTGCCTTGACAAAATACTTGCATAAAGTCGAACGCGAGAAAACCAGGAAATGACGTCTGATAGGCAGAAATTCAAACAGGTGATAACAATATGTGCAACTTATGAATACGAAACAAGAAATACCAATAGCTAAGAGAAAAATATAACTACCAAAATAGCGCCGGGAAATGGCGCGAACAAAAGTTCAATTAAAACGTTTTTTACGTACCAATATTCTGCCCTTGGGTTTACGTGCTTGTTTTTGTCGAAGTTTGTCGAAGTTTGTAGTGAGGTTAGGGTTAGGCCTAGTCTAAGCCGAATCCCAGGTGTAGAAGTCCAAATTGTGTCCCAACGTCCAGGTGAGAATCACGCTCGCGAGTCCCAAGTCTTGCCTCTTCCTTTAAAAATGTAGTTGTATGTGTTAATTAAGTAATTGGCGGCGTCTTGGTCCTTCTCGGATGGCGTCCCCTCCCGTTCGTTCAGCACATCTGTGCTCGTCTATGGCTGGATGGGTTCTGTTGGCGTCTGCTGTGGAAGTTTCCAGGAGTTCTTACATGATGATGTCATATAGCTATCGAATGTTCCAGAACATTGATGGCGCATCTAGGAATACTTAAAGCTCATTTTCGTAAATCACGCGTAGTAGTTCCTTTAAAATTGCAATGTCACTGTCATGTTGTAAATACCATTATCAGAACTGTAGTTGGTCGACAATGCACTCTATCGGTGGTTGGTGAAACTAATACGCTAGATCGCAGCACCTGTTATATATTGGTTGAAATGTCAATGGTCGATACTCGTCGAAACTGTTCGGCCGATAATGTGGTTTCTGTGCGTGGCTCTAGAATACAGCACTTGGTTTGTAAGTTGGAGAACACTCGGGTTGAAATACGCTGGATATTTGATTTGGTTTTTGACACGTAAATGTTCGTTATTATTTTGACACTAAAGAATTCACTGTTGTTGTTGTTGGTTAATATTGATTGTTTGACTGAACATTGAAGAGTTTAGTAGGCCTAAATGTTTTCTTATAAATTTGTTATTTTATTATCTAAAGTAGGCCTAAAAATTGGTTATGTTACAGGTTTAAAGTAAGCATGCACAGAATGGTGTAAAATTTTGTTTTATTTATTATTTATTTAATGTACTATCCTCATTCAGATCGATATAATATCGAGCCAGTTAATTTATTCCCGTAGTAATATTTCGCTTAATTCACTCCTTATACCTTAGCCCGTTGACTAGGAGAGAGAGGGCACTATTTATAACCTCTCTCTCGACCCTTCCTTCTGAATATTGAATGAAATCTTATACTGCGATGGTGGTACTTACGTCTAGGGATCGACTCCACCCCCCATTCATCTGGCCATTAGCAGAGTCAATAAAACCAATAAAACAAGATTTACTTTTTGGGGGGGGGGGGGGGTCATTTTTGTGAAACTAGTAAAAAAACTGACGTCCCTAAAAAATCAATTTCTTAAGTTCGTGATGGTACGTTACGTTGAGTCGTTGAGTATGTGGGCAGAGTATAATTTTTATTTTGACGGATAATTTTTATCTTCCGTTTGTTTGTTTGCTAGTTCTCACTGCAATTAACCTATTGGTTGGTGGCAGGGTTATCATCCTTTCACTATCCTCTTAATTCCCCTTTATTATTCTTCTTCCTTCCTTCATCATTAATTATCATACATTTCTCACACGCTATCCATGTTTCATGGATCATTGGGTGCCAGCTCATTTGCCTTGTCCTCATCATCGAGCAGGTTCAATTCTAAAGTCTCGAATTTGTTCAAAAGAACTATTATTATTGTAAATATACATACAATATTTAACGTAAGCCTGGAGATGAATCGTGTAAATTCCGTATTATTACCATAACCCTGTTATCTTGATAGCAAAAATTAAGTTTACAATTTAAAAAAAAATACAAAACATTTCTGCAGACGTTCGAAATATGCGGGTTATTCATGTATACAGTTTCGCCAACATAAATAAATTATATGGTCGCTAATTGTTTGCCTTAGTTTTGTGTGAATCCAATAAACCGCACAGAAGATGATTGATGAGCAAAGATTAATATATGTTTAACAACTATAAAGATTTTAAACCAGGTGGACGTTTATTAAACTTATGAAAAGTTATGTGTTTGTTGGTACGAATATTCAAGTGCAAGTCCGAGTCCATGTCTAAACTGTCCGCGTCAAGCCCAGCCAGTGTAAAAACCGCTACGCTACGGCGTGTGCACTGTGGTCTTCAGTTTGAGATATGAGCTTCTAAGGTAAGTACAACAGTTTAATATATAGCCTAGGCCTAGCATGTATTTAGTAATTAATATTAGATTGTTGTGAATACGTGTAGGCCTAGGCCTAGGCCTATGCTTTATGTGGCTTTGGTTGCTAGGCCTACGCGGATTCTCAAATCTTCCAGCCCTTCCCTTGTACGCCCTAACCACATGTCGGAATCGTTAGTTGGTTGGCGCTGATCACAACACAATCGTAACGTCGTAGGGCCTAGGCCTAGTGTCGCAATCCCGAATGTTCATATTTATATTTTCTAATATTGCGCTCCCGATCACGATAATGGTGCTTTACCCTACCAAGGCTGGTGTAGGCCTAGACTTCTTTAACCTAGAAAAGAGTTTCCCTGTTGTGTAGGCCTAGGCCTCGGCCCTAGGCCTAGCCTAGGTAGGCCCCTAGGCTAAGCTAGGGCCTAGGCCTAGGCCCTAGCCTAGATTACAAGCCTAGTCCTACTGTAGGGCTTAGCCCTACAGGCCTAGGGCAGGCATGGGTAATGTTTTTTAAATTACAGGTCAATCTCTGTATGAACCGTGGGTTAATTCTTTGTAGAGGCCTAGGCGGAGGCCTAGTATGTGTAATGAAGTGGATTACAGACAGCGGCACAAATGATAATTGCGCTAATGGTACGGTCAGACCTGTCATCTTGAATTCAGCTATAAGGGATACCGTACTGTTGGCTATGTACAGTAGGCCTAGGCCGTACCTACTTTAATCATAACATTTTTAGACGAGGAGCGATAGTGACGAAATCTATCAACGAGACATTTTTGGCACTTCATGTTTTTGTGTGGGTTTAGGGCTACCCTGTCTTTCTGTCTGTGTTTCAACGCGCACAGGTCGAATAAAACAGATTGCACTGAGATTTTAAACACATAGGCCTAGGCCTACTGTCCGGGACCAAATTTGTGTACTTATTCGACTCGAGGGGTTCAACTTTTATATAGGCCTACACTGTAATGGAAAGGATTTCGGGTGTGCTCTTATTGATTATATCCTAGAACTAGCGCGGCGCACTGTAGCCAGCGGAAAGTTTGGCTAACCTAACGAAAGTACACCTTTAACATAAGTAGTAGAACAAGGCAATATAGCAGTGTTAACAAGGTGTATAAAAGTTGGACCCCCCTAGCCGAATAAGTGCCCAAATTTGTGGGTGCTGTTAACAAGGACAGCAAAATCCATATAGATTTTGTCCTACAAGAAATAAAAAACTGAAATATTTGTAGGCCTATAAATTTGGTGGTGGTTAAATTTATTGTTGACATATTTTGTTTTTAAATAAAACAAAGACCCTGGAGCTTTCATACTTAGCTGTTTGATTAAATCATTGAAAAGATATAGGCTTAGCTAGGCCTACATCCATGGTTCGACTACATAGCGATTGAAATTCGGTTGCAATTCAAATTGCTAACCCAAATTACAGATGGTGATCAAATATTGTTGTTATTTTATTTTACCAGCTGGCAATACTGACGACTGCCATCTATGATTTAAGCTGGTGTCCCTAGTGATGGGTTGGAATTTTTCTTAAAATTTTTTAAAAAAATGACAATTTAGGCCTACTCTTTGATTAGATACAAGTTGATTTTAGGGCCTATATCACTAAATTAGATTTGTATACAAACATATTTTACCGACCTAACATAATAGTTCCTTTCTAGTACACTTTAGGCCTAAAACATGGGCTACTGGTGATAATTGTATTATTTTTGCAATTGTACATAACAATATTTACTCAGCAAATACAAATAGGCTTAATTATTAGTAAATAAATTAAATTACAAATATAATGAGAAAAATTCTTAGAACTGGTAGGTATTATACAGTATAAAAAGTATATATATATAGCATATAAATAAAAACATTGAAAATTTTCAAACCTTGTTGAAATTTTTAACGTCCCATCACTAGGTGTCCCACTTTAGGTATACCATATAGCGTCCCACTATGTACCACATCATGGCACATAGTGGGAAGGCGGTCTATAGTGGGAATAGCCACTTTCTCAGGAAACTACTGGTCAAATTTGCTTTCTAAAATTGCATAGTGTAGTTCATCCTATCCTCTATCCAAACAATTATATTTATTATAAATTTCGCTCGCTTGCTATCGCACGAGAACATTTTCTGTCCCAGTATAGACCGCTTTCCCCTACTGGAATGCGAGAACAGGGGAGAGGTGATTTGCAAGGTGCCTAAATAATAAATATACTAGGGCCTATCTGTTATTTGGTTGCATCCATAGTCTGAAGGCCTACTCCAGGGCACAAATATTTCCAATTAACAATCCTGACAATATGATTTAAAGCACTTTTATGTCTTATCTTAGTAAGTGTGAAATAATTTGACAAGTGATTGAGTCGCCATTATGAACGATGTCATCGAGTAGCGTCACCGAGTGACGACAAGTTTAACCGAGCGGGCACACCAATACCGTTAGCGGATCAAACCACGTGACCCGTCCATAGCGCAATCCTTTGGAAAATTGTTCAAACTCGTACGAGAGCGACACGGGAGATTCAACTGCAGAAAATTGCACTGAAAATTCTAAGGTGGCAAATTATAGTGTGAATGCTTTTTTTTATATGCCTTATTCGAATTTGTTTATTTCAAAATGGCTCTTTGAGGGTCCGCACGACTTCGAATTTACAAGGGACTGCGTAGGCCCTATAGGCCTTTATATAAATTATAAATAAACAAAATTTAACAGCAGATTTTCCGGCTGTTTGACATGGGGGGTGGGGTAAATAAGGGGGAGAGTGTACCCATGTTAAATGTTTAAATGCTGTATTAAAACAAGGTTAAAAGTTGAGGATTTTAAATGCTTTCTCCCATCCCTAGCTATAACACAGTATTAAACTTTAGTTGTTTTTATCGTTACTGGCCTATTGCAGACAGACCTTCAGCCTATCATTGTATGTAGGCCTAGTGTATATTCGTCGTACACCAAAAAAGTATATAGAAGTGTCATATTAATCTTTGGCCTTGGCCTACTTATAGATAGGCCTACTCCATTCTTGTACTATCATTACCTATGACATTGCTTATTTCGATATGCCTATATTTATATGGCTGGTGGTATGGCTGTGTAGATACAGTGGCGTAGCGGACCACCCCGCAGACCCCGCGGCGCGGGGCCCACGATAAAGTACATAACATTGGGGAAAATTTCAAATAAGCCAACAAATCATTCAAAATATTATAAAAAATCAAATCTAAAATTTAAAAAAAAGAAGTCCAGAAGTCATAAACGTACAGTCGTACACCAACAATTAACTCTGTTTCGTGGGCGATTTCCACCCTTTCTACAAAATTATTTTAGACGTCAGTTCAATTTCAGTCACTGATAGATTCACTTCTAGTTCTTTGTGTAGGTCATACAATATGTACTTTCTTTTATCGCATTTTTACGCCTGAAATTGCGTTTAGGCCATCAAACATATTGTACGCCTCAAAAAATTTTCACCTACGGTGTCAAAGCCTCCGGCTTTGGCCTTTCTAAATTAACTAAACTTTCTTAATTTCTCATTGGAAGTAATTTATTTATCAAAATTTTATTCATATCAAACACATTTTCTTTTTTCCATTTATTTATTTTGATATTAGCTACTATCATCACCACCACTTCCATTTCATTTATAAACTTAGGAAACAATATAGTCATCAAACACACTATAAACTCATTTCATTAACTTTCAATATCACAAGTGGCGCAAATGTCCTAACCTATTTAAGAGACCTAGCCTATAGTTTCTCATGTCGTAATATCGCTGTCTTAACATTCACATCCAACGCTGGTACTTTTAATGACATGCTGTTTTTCAGCTGGCCCAGAGTCAGTTAAGTCTGACGTTGTTGACCGTGCGTCCGGAAGTTGTGGGGGTGTGTCGTAATCTTCCCGTGACCGAACCCTCCATCGTGCCACCCGATCACAGCACCTCGCCCTACTTCATGGAGTGCTCGGACCCCGACAAGAAGTTCAAACAAGGTACGACAGTCATGTTGACAAACACGCTGACCGCAAACGTTAGTCTTAAAAATCCGATTATGAGAGTTGCTATCACATGACGATTTGACGTCCGTTCACAATAAGTGCATGGAATGCTTGCCAATAATATACGCATGGATTGACCTTAGGTTCGTTACCAATCCAATCAACAATAATTTAAAAAAGTAAAAAAGCCTCCAGCTTTGGCCTTGGCTTTTTCAGGTTAGTAAAGGTATCGTTTTTGACATTTTTTGTGAAATCGCGAAAACGCGAAATTTGTTTTTTTTAAACGAAATTTGGGTTTTTATATCACCATTTCTCATTACCTCTAATGATAATGGCCACTCTGTTGCTGAGTACTAGATTCTATGGAGGGGAGCCCCTAACTGGTTGTGCTGTGACGCCTGACTATCTTAACCGTCCTATTTCTTAATCTGTATCACCTGTATCAGAGTGAATGCTGTAACGAACCTTGTTGATGACGACGTGCATGCAGAAATTACTTTTAGTATCACCTTACCACAATTAGTTGTGTTAGTGACCTTTATTTTTGTATAGCTATCTGCTATATAAAGTTAATTTTTTGGTTTCCTGCATTTGCCTTAGTCCCAGAGCGATGAAACGCATTATAGAATCAAGTAACTTTAAATTAACCTGCAGTCATCATCAGGTGGAAACTTGCTATTTTTGTTTGTGTACATATTGGCTAAAATTTGTATCTTTGTTTCCCACCATATCAATCCTTACCAACAACTAACCACCATTTGGCATCTATTAGATTTAAAAAATAAACTTGATGGACTAAAATACTGCAAGCAATGTAAAATATCAAAAAAATTAACAGAGTATAAAAAAATATATATTTTCTTGTCACATATGTGATAAATATTTCATTTAAAAAAAATATACATTTTGTGGTTGCAGGTGCAGTCTACAAGAATGCGTTGCTGAAAGATGTCACCAATAGAACGATCCCTTACTAAAAATACTCATCACCAATTGATAACCAAATAATAACTTCTTGTAAACCATAATAACCAATTGATAACCATTTGTAAACCACTAATAACCACCAAAGAGGCTTGTGAAATGGATGATAACCAACTGTAAACCATTTAATAACCATTTGATAACCTTTTGCAAACCAGAACATCACCAATTGACAACCATGGTTATTATAAATCTTTTAATAACCATTTGATAACCATTTGTAAACCTCAACTAGTAATAACCAAATGGTCACCATGGTTATTAGTTGGTTATTACTTTTTTTTTATTTTATTTATTATTATTATTAATTTATTATTTATTTATTTGTTTTTTATTGTTATTACTTTTTTTTAACACTGGCAATGCGCACACGGTCACGAACTAACAGACACTGACGAGTTTTGGTTTCGACGATGCTGGACGTGGACAGAGGACCGTTGATGTATATTGGAATGCCCTACCTCGTTCTTTGTCATGAGTACATGAAAAGCAATTATTACCAGTGACATGTTTGAAACGTCGCCGGTAAAATCTCTGCTATTCATCCCCTAGACTTGGCACCGATCAGGACAATACAGTAGACATACAATAAGGAGAAGCCCCATTCATCGCTTAGAAAAATCTCAACACTAATCCCTTGAACAAGCTTTATGCATCGCTCACTATTGACTCAACATCGCTAACTAAAGAGCGGTGTCACATGGTCACTCAGCACATTTGAGCTAAATAATGATCACCCAATACATCGAGTGACAATTCCAGTTAAAAATGAGTGACGAACACTCAAAACGAGTGAAGTGACCATCCGCTCGGCGTATTGAGTGAAACAAACCACTCAAATAATTTAGCGTGTAGGCGGCGCCTAGCACTCTAAATAATTGGTCTAGACCTCTTTGCCCGTATTCGCTCATCTGCATGGAAACCCAAACTTTTTAGTGTAGTGAAATAAGAAAGAATACACATATCGCTTAAAGTTATGTTACATTGACAAGAAATGAGCATCCCAAACATAAGTGCGGGGTTTACAATTGATATTATTTTTATTTCCATTCGGTTTTCTGTTCTAGGATCAACTCAACTCAAAATAAATGTTTGGTTCGAATCAAGTTTTACCCATCAGAAACAAGCAGACAGGAGAAAAAAAATAATAAGCTGGTAGGTTCGTGAACTCTTTTTAAAATTGCATACACATACATGTTGGAGGTCTGTCTAAGTGTAGACTTTTGAATATTATTTACTTCTTTTAGTCCACTGACAAAAAATTACTAACAAAGGTGTCTCCAATCTAAGACATTTTAGGTTTCTAATAATTTAGTAGATCATGGAGATGCAAAAAGTCCTTTGATAATATTGCACAGTAAACAACCACCAACTTAGCATATTCATTATGGAATTAGACAACATAATATAAAAGCTAGTCAAGCATTACTAATTATTATTATTATTGTAGTTGAAAAAAACCTTCATCTCTTTAATGTTTTCACTGGATCATTGTTGTTCACGTACATGATCTGCAATTAACAAATCCATTATTGATGCATTTTCTTGATATGCTCATTTAAATTTTTTTTTTGATGCGCACGATACGCACAAAGCAGACATTTAAATTGGGGGTCTTTACCGCACTCATGATTAACATGTTTACTTAAGCTCGACATCATTTTGAATTTCTTTCCACATTTCTTACAAACAAGTCGTGGTTCGTCTCCACACTCGTGCTTCATGTGTGTCACGAGATTACATTTTTGACGAAACTTCATGTTACAAACTAGACACTTGTGTGGTTCTTGTCGTCCACAGTCATATTTCTCGTGTCTAGTTAAAGTACTCTTGTTCTTGTATTTAGAGGGACATCTTGTACAGTGATATCTTCCATCTTGCAGCCCGTCATCAGGAACTGGACGCCAGGCTTGGTCGGCATCTGATACTGACAAACATCGAGCTGGAACTGAAACCAACATCATTATGTTAATAATACTACAAGGGTTGATAAATGACTGAAAATAAACAGCGTGTTGAAAACAAACAACAAACAAAATCACAAAGAAAAAATAAAACAAACAAACAAACAATCAAAAATCAACGACAATACAAAATATAAATAAGGTTAATTAAGTTGTTTTTTAAACACAGTGTTATTTACATCACACATTTAGTATAATTGGTAAAATCATGCAAGTCACATAAATTTCTACGAAGAAAACTTAAGTAATTCTCCCTTTACCAACATGCAGGGTAACATTTTACCTTACATTGGTTCTATTATGATACAACTACACTGAGTGTTCAAAGCTATTTGGTAACATCACTATACAATAGGCTATTTGCACAAATTCTGTAAGTGTATTTTTTCGATAGCCACTAACACCCTGAAGAACACCAAAAAAAATTGGATCTCTACATTTATTAGTTTGGCCGTAATAATTTTTTTAGTTTTCTTGGTCAAATTAGCGTTTTGAAAAAGCACCTGGTCGCGTGCCATTTTCGTGACGTCACCGGCCATGTAGGCTACCAGCGGACGCATGGGATAAACACGCGCAGGGGCCCTGCTTTCGCGGCAATCAGCAATGAATATCGAATTATAAGTATTGTGTCGTTCCTTTATGCACTAGCACTTGTGTAGCTACGCTAAAATAAGCTGTATTTAAGTGTTCCCAAAGACTTGAGGCGTAAATTGACATAATAATGATAAATGATAATAGAGAATGTTGTGGTTGCCAACACGAACTTTTAAATTGTAGGCCGAGCTATATGCCCGGCCTATAGGTCAATAATCTCGGGGTTCCGCACGGGGAATTTTTTTTTACACATTATATTCGTTTTAATTAGAGGTGGCATTGTATTTTGATAGGTTACTAATTTATCTTACTGTATAAGTTAAATAAATATGTATTTTTGTATGCTTCTTGGCGTCGAATAGCCATTCCTACATAAAGTGAAAATCCTGTTCGCTAAACTCACGGTGGTAAATTAACATGGGTTGTGGTTGCCAAAGACTATTATGCTAATTATTAATGTCCGGAGCCTTTAAAATCATTTTCTAATCTATAAAAGTGCAAAATTAACTTTTTATTGTAGGCCGAGCTATATGTCCGGCCTATTAGGCCTACAATCTCGGGGGTTATGCACGGAAAACGTATTTTTTTAGTACGCAATATTCGTTATTAATTAGTGGTGGCATTGTATTATGATAAATTACTCATGTGTCTTACTGTATAAATTACGTGCAAAATTAACTTTTAATTGTAGGCCGAGCTATATGCCCGGCCTATGGGCGTACAATCTTGGGGGTTATGCACAGGAAAACGTATTTTTTTGGTACGTTATATTCGTTATTATTAGTGGTGGCATTGTTTTATGATAAATTACTCATGTGTCTTACTGTAGGCCTATAAATTACGTGCAAAATTAACTTTTAATTGTAGGCCGAGCTATATGCCCGGCCTATTAGGCTTACAATCTCGGGGGTTATGCACGGGAAAACGTATTTTTTTGATACGTTATATTCGTTATTAATTAGTGGTGGCATTGTATTATGATAAATTACTCATGTGTGTTACTGTATAAATTACGTGCAAAATTAACTTTTAATTGTAGGCCGAGCTATATGGGGCTATGCACGGGAAAATGTTTTATTTTGGTACGTTAAATTCGTTATTTTATTAATAAGTGGTAGCATTGTATTATGATAAACTACTCATGTGTCTTACTGTATAAATTACATGAATATATTTTCTTGTATACATTGCCCTTCTAGACGTCGAAAAGCCAAACCTATACTTGAAAATCCTAAGCCAAGATAGTTCTTACGGTGGTTTCGCGCACGGAGGTTTTGCGGGAAAGTAAATTTGGGTAGGTTTGTACGTTATCATCGAATGGCAGTGAAGTATGTTTAATTACTCATTTACCTATTAGAATCAGAGATTTCTCGTTAATTAATATTATTAGCCTCTGCCTTCCCTTCTGTTAGGTAGGATTTGCGCGTCAACCAAGCAAGTCCACTGCCTCTACGTGCCTCTTACATGGCGGGTGACGTCACGACCAATCAGAGCGCGTTACAGGTTGCCATGGCGGCATTTGAAAATTACGCATTTTCAAACACAGTTTTATTATAGAATAAATTTTTTTCAAACGTTCAAACCAATTTTTTTTGTGTTTAGAATTAAAAGAACATCAGGAAACACCCATTAAATAGCATTTTTGAACTTCTTGCATATACCCCATTGTGACAGAATAACACTCAAGCCTCAAGGTACATTCCCATTTAAATAGATGAAAATACTCTCGGGCTCCCTGTAGTCTAGGGTGCTTATAAAGATTCAATTTCAACAAAAGGAACTTTACTTTAAAGATATACAAACCTGACAATTATACTAAACGTCATAACTGCATGATCCATAATCGCATCAAGATAGTAAATTATTTAATATTGATTATTGTGTAAATACGTACAGACATGACACAAGTTTTTTCTCACCTATAAATGCTATGATCACTTTACGTACGTGATGTTTTTTTCAGAAGTCTGCAATGAACAGTTTAAAAAAAGTACAAGATACGTTTGTTAACTAGCTATCAATCCCATAAGCAATAAATTAATGTAAAAATCAGCTTTTACGACAACATTGGAGATATATAAAGCGAGTGAAACTTTAAGCCCCGACCAGAGGTCGTCGTTGTAGCTGTTTTATTTATCATAAAGGATTAATAGGAAAGGAGTTACGAATTATATAAAAATAACAAACAATACAGCCTAAACGGTGTTTTATCCATGAGATTATGTATGATACAATACATGTTATAAGATAAGATCAAGGCATGTGCCATTATAATCATCCATAAGAAAGAACTATTTTATAAATTATTTATTATTTATTATTAAGCGTGACATAAGCCGGTTTTGGAGGCATTTCTCTAGACATGATACTGCATCACCGCAACGGTGTGTATGCAACATTAATCATAATAAATCATGAGTCAGACTAAATTGTTGGATATTCACACTCTCTATTGGAAAGAAATGAAAGTATGAAAAATAAAAGAGGAAAAAGTATCACAATCTGAACACAAAGTTTTAATTTCCTTACGCCACAAAAATAGATTTTGTTAGAAAATAAACGAGATTAAATATCAAGTTAATATAATGATAATATAAAATATTTGTAATGTTATCGAGGTGAGTTTCATCATGAAAGGTTAACAGGGAAAGACAATTTTGTAAGTCAAGCTAAGTCAGACGAGGCCATTGATTACGAAAATTAATAATCAGCCATCTTAACGAGATTCAAAGTATGTAAGCTTCATTTAGAGGATGTATTTCCACCAAAAAGGGATTTTAATTGAATTTATTTTTCAAACAGAATTATGTTTAAACAAATTTAGTTTACTTGATTGTCGTCGGGCAACTAGAACGTCGACACGTGCATGGAAGTGTGAATGACGATTAGCCGAATTTACAGAATATTGGGATAGGCCGCGACAACTGGAACTATGCGAGATATTATTTTAGGCCAGAATAATGTCATTGTCATATGACATTACCACAGCGATGTATGTGCATGTAGTTAGCGACTTGTATGTCCACTACATCTGTAGCACATCGAGTGTTGCAATACAATCATAAAAGTTTGCAACACCACAAAACAATGAAAACGGTCTTAAAGTATGACGTAGTTATAATTAAAATTCTCCGTGTTTGTGCTTGCGTTCAAAATGACGCCGTAAATGAGATTTTTGTGTGGCTCGATAGGAACACTTTGTACACGGGAACTGCGGCTCCTTCCCGCACTCGTGTTTGGAGTGGTGATACAAGGATTCATAAGTCTGAATGATTTGCCACAAGCTTTACACTGAGGTTGCTGTTTGTCAACGCATTCGTACTTAATGTGACGGGATACGGCTAGTTTCATCGAGAATGTCTTGCTGCACTTTAAACATTTGTGAGGCTCCTTGCGTCCACAGTCGTGCTTCTGGTGGTACGTGAGATTTTTTTTAGCTTTAAACGAACGCGGACAGTTTTGACACTGATGTCTTTCACAGCCTGGATTGCTATCAGGAACGGGGCGCCATTCCTGTTCAGCATCTGTAAAATTATCAATATAATTAAGAGTAAATTTGAAAAGAAGCATCTTTGAGGTACATTTGCTGCACAATAAGAATTCCGATATAAAAACGCTACATAATTAGTAACAAGCGCAATCTACACACCACACCACACCAAAACCATAATAGATATTAGGTATCTAATTAGACAATATAATTCTATTTTCATACTTACTAATATTAAGTAAAACAGAAGCACAATAAAATAGAATTCAACAGTGCAAAACCAAGGTAAGAGCGATCGTGGAGTAGACAACAAAAAATGTAGGGAGTTTTCAGCTCCAGTTAGTGATATCCAATAGAATTATTGCATGCTGCTATCGCGGTGTAGAGTGTTTTGCAAATTTTTACATGTAAGTCGGCGGCATGTTATGTCTAGAACATCTGTAGTACATCCAGTGATGCAAAACAATAATAAAAGATTGCAGTTTTCAACACCACAAAACATTAGAAAATCCAAAACTAAAGACCATATTAGCATAACGATAATTGGATGAGCGTAGCGAAGATTCCATTTCACTACACTGGAGAAAAAAAAAACGGAATGTTTTTTTTTTTGGTATTTTTGTGTGTCTGTTAACACGATTCCGGCTAAATCGATACTCCGATTACGATGAAATTTTATGGAGGCCTTCGAAATTTCTGAACTTTGAACTGCCACGTTTTTGAGCGCAATCGGGAATTTTTTCTCATATAAAACGCAATTTTACGATTTTTTTCGATTTTAAAAAAAATTCTTCGACTTATAACACCTACATGCTTTATCCGATTGTAATGATTTTTTCACAGAACATTAATTTCTTGAATTAATATATTCGTGGTAAATTTGAGCGCAATCGAATAATATTTTTTTACAAAAATTGCAATTTTACGATTTTTTTCTTTTTTAAAAATTACGATTATTAAAAAAGAATAAGTTAATTTTTTATTTTATTTAATTCACCTAAAAAGAAATCTTCAACTAAGTAATATTTTTTCACAGAACAGACAATCCGCGTAACACATGGCAGTTCAATGCATATCACACCTGACCAGCACGGCAACCTGGATTTGAGTTCAAGTAATTGAACAGGTTGTTATTCTACAAAACAAAGTGTCTTGAGACAATTTTAATTGAATAGATTGATGTTCGGCAGTTGGCACGAAGATGTGTGTAGGGGTGTGCATGACGCTTTACCAAATTTACAGAAAATTGGAATTCAATTCAACATTTATGACAGTGTGCTAACTGGAACATTAAGTCTATTTAATAAAACATGATCAACAATAATGGTACCAAAAATTCAAAATCTCCGTTATTAGGGTAAGATATAACTTTATTCCAGAATATAAACAAAAAGTTGTGAAACAAAGAAATAACTTACGAATAATAAACATATAACTTCACTCAAAATGTATTTTTCAATCAAAATTTATTTAGCGACTCGTTTCTATATCTTGCTAGAGTTTCATTATAGGCAAACTCTTTGTTACAATTGGGATAACGCAGATCTATACCACACTCGTTCTTGATGTGATAGATAAGGTCTTGAATCGCCTCACTTCGTCTGTTGCATTTTAGAAAACGCAAATACTTTCCTAAAACAAACGTCATGTAGATGGTAAGGTGTCTTTTCTTCGTTAAGACTTTGCACAATCTGGTCACTCAAAGATTTTACAACTCTCAAGTAAAAATTACTTCGAATATTCCACTCAAAGCCAAATTTCTTGTTGCAGTTGGAACAAGTATAGTATTTGCCGCAATCGTGTTTAATAATATACTTCAATTATTTTAAGAATTTCAAATCTTTACTGCATTTTGGGCAGCATAGATCATTCACGATGGATTCTCTTTACGGACCACTTCACACTGGCCACTAACAATATTGATGTTCTAGTTAAAGGCCTCGTATCCTTCCTCATTTACTGCTGATCAGGAAGCCAGGGCTGAGGAGAGTCTGAAACAAGAATATTGTTGTGTGTTACTTATTGGCAGTGTTGAAGCAGAATGGAGGAAGACAAAACCATACATTTGTACCGAGCTCTGCTGGTGTAGAACGGTTATATGTATGTATGATAAAGAGCACCAGCCTTCAGCGCATGTGACGGCCCTGTTCGATACTTGTCAATGCAAATTTCGTTGTCAACCAAGGTTTTCTCGACACTAAATTACTGTTCAATGTGAAGCGCTAGTTTTTGCTTACGTTAACTCCCTAGGTACATTTAAGACAGCTCAGATCACTACCACAACCGTGTTTGATGTCGCACATCCACTTGTGCTATAGTTGTACAATGTACAAACACCACTGAAGCCCATTTGATTACATAAGCGCTTCTCCTGGCTGAGTGTATCTCTATTGTACATTATGTGTGTGCTGTGGAAACGGCCAAGTTCTCGTTGGAAGATGTGAGGGAACACATTGTACCAATATGCTATGACGTATGATCGAAATGACAGCATCGCGCCACACGACCACGTTAACAAAACTTTTAATGCTTGGTGGCTGTAGAATGTCACGAAGGTTGAGAAATATCGAGAATATTTCTATTAATGGGTTCATGGAATGACTTTTTTATTTCACAGAATTAAATATGGTTTTCATACTAAACGTCATAACTGCATGATCCATAATCGCATCAAGATAGTGAATTATTTAATATTGATTATTGTGTAAATACGTACA
>JAMZAV010013304.1:0-16087 GCA_024449915.1 Sweltsa coloradensis | reverse complement strand
CTGGTTTATGCATGGTTTTGAGGGGACCGAAATCTACATTTAGTTTGGTCATGGTTTTTGTGAAATAACCCAAAATGTTTTTCATTGGGGAAAATCCTCAGGGTTTTTGCTTGATTTCGGGGACTAAATATAATTTTTTGGGGCAGGTTTTGATGGACTAATCCTACTGGTTTGGGGCATATTTCTTTTGGGGAAAACCCCACATGGTTGAGGCTGGGTTTTGTGGACAAATCGTACATGTTTTTGGGCATGGTTTTTGTGGCAATCATACTGGTTTGGGCAGATTTCAGGGGAAAAATCCTCACATGGTTGAGGCTGGGTTTTAGGGCTACCGTCATTTTTGGGGGCATGGTTTTTTTGAGGACTAACCCTACATGGTTTAAGCTGATTAATTGGGGAACCCTACAGGGTTTAAGGGGGTTTTGGGGACTAAATCATACATGGTTTGGGCATGGTATTGATAGTCTAATCCATACATGGTTTTTGCAGGGTTTCGATGGGACTATCCATCATGGTTTAGGCGGGGTTTTTCGATGGACTAAATCATCCCTGGTTTGGGCATGGGTTTTGAGGACAAATACATACTGTTTAAGGCAGGGTTTTTCGTTGGGTTTCCTACGCGGTTTAGGGCATTTTTTTCATGGACTGACCCTACTGGTTTGGGCATATTTTGATGGCAACCATGATGGTTACGCATGGCTTCGATGGGGGTAATCCATACATGGTTTTTTTCTGGGTTAAGATGGGGGGGAATCCGTACATGGTTTAGGGGGGTTTCAATGGGGTAATCATGTATGGATTTTTCAGGGTTCATGGGTAAAACCCCTCCCGGTTCTCTCCCATAGCTCTTTTTAAAAGAATCTGAAACATTTATGCGCATATAAATATTTGCAGGAAATATTATCAACGCTTCAACGAGAAGTAAATCAAATCAAGGGTTTGGGTATATAATACAAACGGTTAGACCCCTTTATTAACTTTTTTCATTGGGGTTTTTCACCGTTCTTAAAGGGCGGAGCTTTTTTTTACGCAATTTTTTGTCCATCTGAAAAAATATTTTTTAATTGGCGAGTCATTTAATCAACTTTTTAAAAAGCTCTTAAAAAAACCCCTCCAAAAACCTGGCAGGCCCGTGAACTTGAAAAGGCGCCGAGGGGGAAAAGTACGTTCAACATGGCTAGTAATTTGTTTAGCATCTGAAATTTAAAATTGAATTAATTATCGATTCAAGTTATTCAACCAAGCTACCGCGGTCCCCCCAAACCGAAACCTGGCAAACCCCAAAAAGGGTTGCTTGAAGAGGCGGCGAAACGGTTCGTTCAACATTGTTCGTAATTAGTTGAACTCTAGCCCAGGAGTGGAAGACTTTACCCGACAAAATTCCGAACAACGAAAATTTGCACACAGGCTCAGATTAGCCTACTAACAATAGTTAAAAGTCCCAAACTCCGCCGCGTGCGTCTTGAGATATAGGGGAAAAAGGCCGTAGTGCCAAAAATATTTTTTTTTAATTTCCAACCATTTTTTTACACTAATATTACAATTTTTAAAAATATTTCTATGTCATAAATTAAAAAATCAGTCAAAGCTTCGACCCGTGCGTGGTAAAGGGCGTAAGTCCCAAAAAGAAAATTTTTTCAATTTAAATCTTTTTGACATATGGCATGCAAAATTATTTTTCATCGACGGAAAAACGTAAAAATTGTTTCCTTTTCTTCACCAGTGTGTCTTGAAATGGGGCAAAAGGGCGTAAGTGACAAAGATAGTTATTTTCAGTTTCAACAAAACACAAATTTGAATTCGTATACATGAAATTATTTAGTATTTGTACAAGACAAAAGTAAACATTTTCCCCCGGCTTCGTTGCTGGCGTCTTGTTAATGGGGAAAAAAGGGCGTAAACTGACATCATAATTCTTATTTTTAAAAAAAAAGAGCTTTTGAGTTCAACTCTTTTTTGTAACTATGAATCCCAAAACAATGGACAAATGTAAAATCCAGCTGCTGACTGTTGCTATGGCCACTTGTATGTAAAAAAACCATTACAAAATTGTTGTAAGTAGCAACGGGACATTACCAAAACCTATAAAATAATATTCTCCAGCATTCTCGGGCGGCTTGCATAGAGGATTTTAAAAGGGGATTCGGGCATAGTGGGGACACCTATCTTGGGTTTTTTTGATATAGTATCACACAAGATAGAAATAAGAGCATGAGAAAAGAAAAAATAACACATATTTCAATACCGTTTGATTTTTTAAATTCCGAGAGGAAATGAACGCTTACAGAGCGGACTAAATTTGCAGTGGCCCGACTGGCTTTGAACCTACAAACTAGATACCCCCTATTTTTTCCATAAAGCCTAGAGGGGGGGAAAGGGATAGATCTATTAAAATGTCGGGTGGTGGCGCTTTCAAATCTAGAGCTCCGTACGCAGTTGCAATGAAGCGTACTGCTCAATGAAGTAAACGGATGTACCACAGCAAAATCTATTGTGATAAAACGGAAAAAAATCATAACCCAAACTTATATTTTAAAAACTTCTGCATATATTCTTTTAAAAATTTACTTTTGGTTACTGCAGTTTTAGTAATTCCTACCATTGGGTACAAAGACGCCCTGTGCCCCGTCAAACAAAAACCGAACACATGGCCGCATTTTTTTTCACAATACAACATAAAATGTATTTTATAGATTTCCCTATAGGAAAAAGGGACAGGGGGCGGAATCACTACACTACATGAAAAATTTGACACTATACAGGAAAATATATTTTTCGGATGGTTGTTTAATGTATAGGGAGATGAGCCCCAACTCTGGACAAAAAATATATTGATTTTGTCGTACTTCGTCGCACAGTGAAAAAGTCGTTTTTGTCCAAAAGCGCCCTTCAATCACCATTACCCAAATAATGCTTTAAAATTGTTGTTGTTGCAGATAAATTTTAATGTGAGTGTGCGCTTATGTTTTTTGTCAATAAAGAAAAAAAGGGGACTGTACTCTATTTTCGCTTCACTACCCGGTTATATATTACTTTTTAAGTACGCCAGGGTAACTGGACACCAAAAATGTCATTAAAGTGCCATTTTTTGGGATTTATCTTGGGGGATGATGACCTTCAAGCTTCAATATTTGCCGGGCTGATAATCTGGCAAACGTACAAGAAAATATTTTAAATCATATTATGACTAAAATTATTAGTTTTTGACTTAGCCATTTTGCCACATATTACATCAAGAGTCACAGCTCATATCTGTAGTGATGTGACACTAAAACAGCCAACCCCAAAGCTAGGTTGTCCACAGCCCTGCTCGAATCCCTTTAAAAATCCGTTTTATTATTTTAACAGAGATATTTTAAAAGTTTTTAAATATTTTAAAAACTTCCAGCTCAAAACAACCAATTTTCGCCTAACATGTCTTGCTCCCCGTTTGAAAAAGGCGGGGTAAATATTTTAAAAATTAAGTTATGTCCAATCTGCTATTACAACTTTTTGTGATGGTTTTTTACTATAAATCCCCTAGCAAGTCAGTCAGCATACAGGATTTTACTGAGTGTCCATTGTAGGTTTCATATGTTACAAAAAAACGTTTTTAATGTCAAAAGCCCTTTTTATTTTAAAATACTAAATTTTTTTGATGTCGTTACGCCCTTTTCCACTTTTATAAAGGGGCGCCAGCAACAAACTCGGGAAGTTTTTTTATTTTGTCTCGTACGAATACTAAAATAATTTGCATATATATAATGTCAAAAAGGTTTGTTGAAACTGAAAAAAACCTATCTTTGTCACTTACGCCCTTATGCCCCCAGTGTCAAGCACACGGGCTAAAAAAGGGGGAAATTTCACGCTTCCGTCGTATGAATACATAAAAATTTTTCATTTGCACTACATATGTCAAAATGTATTGAAACTATGAAAATATCATTTTTTTTGGCATTTACCCCCTTTTCCCAGCAGGGGTCGAAGTTATACTGTTTTCAACTAACTTTGTAGAAATATTTAATAATTTGTAGAATTAGTAAAAAAAATGGCGAAAATTAAATTAACAAATTTTTGGCACTTACGCCCTTTTGTCATAAATCTCAAGACCCCGCGGCGGATTTGGGGGTTTTTTAATATTGTTAAGAATGATAAAACTGAACATGTTGAAAATTTTCCCTTTGTTGGGAATTTTGTCCGGGGTACACCAACAAAATTTTCTTCACCCCGGGGCTAATCGAAAAAAAGTTTAAAAAAATTATCGTAAAGTTTTTTAAACCAAGATGCACAGCGGCCCCATCCAAAAACCTTGGAAAGGCCCGATGTTGCTTTGTAGAGGCGCGCGAGAAATTTTTCGTTCAAAATTGTAGGAATTAGTTGAACACTAAAATAAATTTGAAGTTATTACGATTCTAAAATTATTCAACCAATGCCCCAGCGGCACCAATCCGAAACCTGGCAAGGCCCGTGTTGCTTGAAAGTTCAACATAGTACAGAAAAATTATAGTAAAAACTGAAATAAAGTTGAATTAATTATCGATTCAGTTTTTCAACCAACTGCACAGCGGTCACCCACCGAAACCTGCAAGGCCCGATGTTCTTGAAGGGGGCGGGCGAAACTGGTTCGTTCAACTGGGCTAGAATTAGTTAAAAATCTAAATAAATTTTAATTTAATTATAGATTTAAGTTTTTCAACCAACTACAAGCGGTCACTCACCCGAAACCGGGCAAGGCCCCGATGTTTTAAAGAGTTCACAGGGTACAGTAATTATAGAAAACTAAATAAAGTTGAATTAATTTCGATTCAAGTTTTTCAACCAAGCTGCCGCGGTCACCCACCGAAACCTGGAAAGGGCCCCCGATGTTGTTGAAGAGGCGGGCGAGAACTGGTTGTTCAAATGGTCTATAATTATTAAAAATCTGAAAAAAATTTTTAATTAATTATAGTTCAAGTTTTTAAACCAGCTACATAGGGGTCATCACCCCAAAACCTGGAAGGCCCCCGATGTTCTTGAAGATTCAACATGGACAGTAATTTAGTAAAAACATCTGAAAAAAAGTTAAATTTAATTATCGTTTCAATTTTAAAACACGTTTCACAGGGGTCACCCATCCAAAACCCTGGCAAGGCCCGATGTTGCTTGAAAGGCCCCCCCCGAGAACTGGTTCTTTCAAATGGTCTAGAAATTATTTGAAAATCTAAAATAAAGTTTAATTAATTACGATTCAAGTTTTTCAACCAAGCTACTAGCGGTCACCCCATCCAAAAACCGGGAAAGGCCCGATGTTCTTGAGAGTTCAACTGGTACAGAAATTATATAGAACATCTGAAAAAAGTTAAATTTAAATTATCGACAAGTTTTTCAAAAAAACTACATTAGGGGTCACCCATCCGAAACCTGGCAAGGCCCGATGTTGCTTGAAGAGGTTAAAACATGGAAATAATTTTAGAAAACATCTGAAATAAAGTTAATTAATTATCGTTCAAGTTTTTTAAAACAGGCTACATAGGGGTCACCCCATCCGAAACCGGGCAACCCCCGATGTTGCTTGAAGAGGGGGCGAGAACTGGTGCGTTCAACAGGTATAGAATTAGTTAAACATCTGAAATAAAATTGTTGTAATTATTGATTCAAAAAATAAACCCAAAGATGCACAGCCGTCACCCATCCGTATACTGACCAGGTCCGATGTTGCAGGAATCCTTTTGATTTGTCCTATAACATTAATAAAATAATTTAATAATCTGTAAACTAAAAATGAAAAAACCAATAATAATTGAATGCTGCTTGAGATACAATCGACGAAGAAAATATAAGAGCAGTCTGCAGCACGCGCGTAGTAGTTTCAGTGTCGACTGTCCGCAGGAATTTGTAGATTCGTAAAAACGTTCAGCTCCCGTCTCGTGGGGAAGAACCACCCAAGCACAACGAAAAAAATTTCTTCTTTCTCTCTTTTTGTGTGATGCCCTCGCCCCTTGAAGATTTTTTTGAAAGGGTAACGAAGCAGGGGCTGTTAACTAAAGGGGCGATCGCGAATATCTTTTTCGGACTTTGTTGTTTTGTTTGTTTCATGAAACGTTTGTTTTATTTTAAAATTATTATAATGCAATATGCATTAAGAAGCATGTGTAGCTATTAAATTAAATTTTTCATTGTCGAAACTAAATTTAAAATTCAGAACATGAAAGAGGGGGGTGTCCACATACACGCGAAAGTACGCACACCACACAGGGTTATTACATATTTTTAAAGCGAGTACACTTTTCCGTCACACCACGCCAACGCAAGCACACCTCTAAAAAAAAAATCGGTTTATCCCCATGTTGTAATTTTGTTTTTGTGTGAGTGTGCGATTACGCACATATGTAGTTACCGCGAAAGATGAAGGGAAAAATAAGCTCAATCAAACTTATCTGTAAACGAACAAGTTATGGGAATTACAAAAAATATAAATATTTATTATGAACCAGGTAACACATACGCACTGTCATAAAAAAATCTCCTTTGGGGCCAAACAAACATTTTTATAATTCAATTATCACCTTTACTATTACAATTATTAAGTACCTTTGAAGGTGATACATTGAAATGCCGCCGATATTTTACCTATCAGTGATCAATACTGATAAATAATTAAATATCGGGACTGTGTTAAGATATTTATCCTGAGCTGAGGGAGAAACTGTTTGGGAGGGTTTATGATTCATAACCCATGAAGGTTCTACGTTAGAATCAAAATCTAAATGGTTAAAATAACATGTTTAAATAAAATCAAAATAGAAAACTTCAAACATGATGTTTAAAATCCAACGTGCGGTTTACTACAAAAAAACATGCGCCCTTTGTGTCCTGAACGTTCGTTTTGAAACTGACTTCATCAATTAGCAATCATGTCCCCAAGGACATATGGGGTTTATATATAAATTGATTCTTTTTGTTGTGTCAGGGATGTTCTTAAAAGTTGTTATTACGCACTTTTAACCCCTCCCATGAAAGATGAGGGGAAATCCTTCAATTTGCTTTTAAATTACGCTTAATTAAATTCAAATTTGTTTTATATCCCTACAAAAGTCCCGAATTTTACTTTTTTCGAAATTTACTGTAGGGAAAAAACAACATAAACCATCAACTATGCAAAATTTTCTTATATCCATAAAAATATATTTGAATTTACTTATCTATAGACCTTTTTGGCCATCTTTTAAATTGAAAATTTAAGCTGAATAGACTGTTATTCCCTTTAAAAAAACGTGTTTTTCTGTATTTGAAAGCTGAAATTTGAAATTTTGAGGGGCAATTTAATCATTTTAAAGGGGGATTACCCCAAAAAAATAATTTTTTACCACAAAATCTTTGTATGATTTCCCTACACTAAAATGACCGTTTAAAAAAAATATATCTTTTAACTGTGTTTTAAACGAATTTTTTCGATTTTTTAAAAAAATTCCAGAAATTTGCGAAAATTTGGCGTTTTGGGAAATATTTTAATCATTTTTAACCCTTTTTTTTTTCCCATAGACACAGAGCTCGTACCAATCTAAAAGGCCAAATTTAACCTTCTGTCGTAAACTGTGCCCCAATAAACACACTCAAACACACAAAAAAAAGCATTCCAAAAAAACCACACCCCTTTTTTGGTAATCGCATATTTTTCACCGAACCATTCCCCAAATTACAAAAAAAAGAAAAGAGGATTTGCAGAAAAGGCTTGGACAGTACGTTAAAAGGGCCCAAATAATTTTTTGGATAAAAACCTCCAAGGCACAACACAAGGCTAAACTCGCCGTATGTTTTTTTTATGGGAATTTTGCTGGGGGACCTAGTCAAAAAAACCCAAGTTTTACTTTTTTTGGAGGGGTTGGTGGACCCAATAATTTTCTGTTAATTTTCAAAAAAAATTCATAACTATTAGCCTTAAGAAAAAATTTTTTTTGAGTTTGCGGGTGAATACCCTTCAAATCCCTGGATGTAAAAATTTTTAAAAATATTTTTTTTCTGAATTGTATTTAAATAATAACAATTACACCTACGGGAGTGTTTCCCGATAAACAAAATCGAGAAAATAATTTAAATTGATTCTGATTGCTTCGAGAAAGGATGCCATTGAAGTCTGTTAAAGCTGAAAGATTTTTAACGGCTGTTACACATGGAATAAAATAATATTTATTTAAATTATTATTATTTTATATTATTATTATTATTTTTATTCGTTCGCCCGCAGCCAAGCGCACGCGACTGCTAGAAGGCGATGACTAACTCGACCTTTTTACAGTATCCGAGTTGGGGGGTTTTTTCTATCGCACCCCGTCCCGAAAGATTTTCAAAACTTTAAACCGGTATATGACCTGATTGTGGTCCATGAAAACCCAAAAAAAAAATCAGCCCGATCCGATACCCGTTCGTGGAAAAAAAAATGCGTAAATAGCGACGATAACGTCCGGGTGATTGGTTGGGTTTGGGTTGGGGGGGGGGGTAGTGGATTTGCCAGAGGAAAGAGCCTACAGAAAAACGGGAATCTTTAAAATATGAAACTTGAACCACACTTAGATGTACCTCAACTCACAAACTTCCCCCGAGAACAAACAAAATTCCACCCCCAACACCCCCTTATCATCCCCCAAAATTAAATAATTCTAGCTCTAACCCAAAAATTTAATTTTTTTAGTCAAAATTTTTATTAAAAATTTTGTTTTATGTGTTTTAATCCAAACCAGATTTTGTCAACCCCATCCCAATGTTTATATTATTTTTACCTTGATTTCCAGCATTCACCACGAAGGCACCTAAGAGTTATCATCATGAAATTTCATGTGGGAAAAATAAAATTTAAAAAAACCCCGAGAGGGAATTAAACGATATTCCACCCCAACACCCCCTAAAACTGGGTAATTTTATAGCTCAATCTGAAAATTTATTTTTTATTCAAATTATTATTAAAAATTATGTTTTTAATGTGTTTTAACTAAACGGGCCCATTCCATTTCCCAAACCCCATTTTTTAACCCCATCCCATATTTTATATTTTTTAACTTGATTTCCAGCATTCACCATAAGGGACTTAAAGATTATAGCATAATTTTGGGATGAGGGTACATACTAATATAAAAATCTTCCCCCCGAGAGGGAAGCAATATTCCCCCCCAACCCCCCTAAATCATCCCCCAAAAAATTTGGAAAAAATTTCTAAATCAAACCCCAAAATTGGAATTTTTTTTCAAGTTTTAAAATTTTGTTTTAATGTGCTTTAACCCAAAACGCCCTTTTTCATTTTCCCTTTTTTTAAAATTTTTCAACCCCATCCCTAATAGTTTATATTTTTTTTACTTTATTTCCCGCATTTACCCTGATGGCAACTTATAAATTTCAGCATGAAATTTTTCATGATGCACTACTAATTGAAAAAAATTTTCGAGAGGGAAGGTATTTCCCCCCCCAACACCCCTAAATAAACCCCCCAAAATTGGATAATTTAGCTCAACCCAAAAATTTTAATTTTTTTTTTAAAAAAGTTATTAAAATTTGTTTTAATGTGTTTAACCCCCAAACGGCATTTTTCATTATAAAACCACATTTTTTCAACCCCCCTCCCTAAAAGTTTATATTTTTTTTATCTTGATTTCCACATTCACCACGAAGGCACCTAAGATTTAATCAGAAAATTTGTCATTTGGGACTAAAAATATGAAAAAATAATCCGCCGAGAGGGAGCGTATTCCACCCTCACACCCCCTTAAATTGGAATAATTTTTAGCATAATCTAAATTTATGTTTTATTTAAAAAAAGGTGGTTATTAAAATTTTGTTTTAATGTGTTTTAACCCAATCGGCCTATTCTTTCCCCAAACCACATTTTTCAACCCCCCTCCTTTAGTTTATATTATTTTTTTCCTTGATTTTTCCCGCATTCACCATGAAGGGACCTAAGGTTTCAGCATGGAATTTGGGAGAGTTACATACTTATATGAAAAAAAATTTGTCGCGATGCAAGCGTATTCCCCCCCCAACACCCTAAATCACCCCTAAAATTGGAATAATTCATAGCTCTAACCCAAAATTTTATTTTTATTCAAAATTTGTAAATTTTTTTGTTTTAAACCCCAAAAAGCCTATTCCCCCTTTCCTAAAAAAATTTTTTCAAAACCCCCATCCCTAATAGTTTATTTATTTTTACTTGGTTTTTCCCGCATTCACCATAAAAGGTACCGAATAGTTATCAGCTAAAAATTTTGGGATGGTGGTACATAAAAAATTAAACATAATAATCCCCGAGGAGACAACGATATTTAACCCCCCCTGTTCCCTACCACTCTTTTCTTTGGGAAAAACGTTAGTTGTATTTTTTACAAATTTTTTTTTTTTAATTGCTGTTAAAAATTTTGCGTAAATGTTTTTTATAGTCCGGCCAAAAAAAAATCATTCCCAAAAAAAAACCCAAGACACATAATTTCCCTATTAAATTTAATAAAAAATTTAATATTCCAACTAGGGCCCACGATTGTAAACAAAAAAAAAACTAGCTTTTGTTTTAGACAAACTGTTTTAAACGCATGTATCCACCTTTACACGTATTTCACATGTTTTAAACCCTTTATATGAACAAACAACAAAAAAATGTGATATCCCCCCCCAAAAAACAAAAATTTGTAAAAAAAAAAAACACAGCCAACTCTCCTTTTAAATCTTTGCTGTGAAAAGCTGTGAGATTAGAATTGAGCCAAGCATTTTATTCTTTCTCCCTATTCCGCATTGAAAAAAATAAGATCATTTTCCCCGTTGACAGCCCAAGCCATTTTCCCAACCCTTTTGTGGTAAAAAAAGTTAAAATTAAAACTCAAAATCATTAAAAAAAAAACTTGGCTATTGTTTTGGTACAAACTCTAAAAAGTCAATAGCCAAATAATTTTTTTAAAGATTTTAAGTTTAAAAATTTTAAATTTTTTTACCCCAAAAAGGGTTTGGGTTGGCGTCGTCAACAGGCGAAATGATCTTTCTTTTTTTCAAGCGAAAAATAGGGGAAAGAAAAAAAGCTTGGGTCAACTTTATATTCACAGCATTTACAGCCCAAGATTTGGAAGGAGAGCTGGCTGCTGTTTTTTTTACAAATTTTTGATTTTGGGGGGGGTAAATTTTACGACGACCAATCAAACTAAAACAAATTTTTAAAAATAAAAACGGTTTTAGAACTGGGGCCCTTTCTTGCAAATCAGCTAATTTTTTTTAAGTCAATCAAAAGCCTTTCATTTACAAAAAATTCAAAATATTTTTTCAAAAAACGCGAATAAATGCTCCCAAAAAAAATAAAACAATTCATGGGGGATGATATATCTACCCAAAAAACATGCCAAGGAAAGCACATTTTTAAGTGCTTAAATGTTTGATTTTATTATTTGAATACGCGATTTAACATAATGTTTTAGCTGAGGGAGATGAAGTTGATTTAGAATTTAATTTTCAATCAAGGACCCTTTTATTCCCCGGGGTTAATTACATTCTAATAAATTTTGGTGAAAACGGTTTTTTGGGGATTATTTTCCCCTTTGATCTAGCTATTTCGATTTTCTATTTTATTTTTATTTTCGTTGTCTGTTTAAACACAAAGTGTAAACTTTACGCAATAAATAAAAGCGTGGTAACGGTTTTATTGATTTTAAACCTTTTTCAGTATCGATAATTCGTCTGCACTACAACAATAAATTAAAAAATTGTGTTAAAATCTCGGGGTTTGGAAAAGGGTTTTTAAACATAAATAACGAAAAAAACACGCACGGATTTCTTACTTTTTATAATTATAAAAACACTATAAAATCCAAAAGGTACAAGAACACTTTGAGTGGGCCCATGCATCATATTAGGTAAAATAAGTAAATTAAATACAATAAACCATAAACTTCTACCACTAATTTCCCGAACAATATGACATGTAAAAAAAAAACAAGAAAATTTTTGTTCGACAAAGCTAGTTATTTTGGGAAATTTTTTACGATTGCGGGGTTTTTCAGCGCCGAGCGACAGCCGGGTCGGGGGGGATATCGGGGTTAGTGTTGCGCGGACTGGACGCAAACGCTTCCCGGAATGCCCGACCTGGGTAAGGAAAATATCATTTGGGTCAAAAAAAACAGCCCCTCCGATACCCGTTTTTGTGGAAAAAAAGTGGGGTAAAAAGCGACGATAATCGTCCCGGGTGATTAATTGGTTGGTTGGGGTGGGGTAGTGGGTTCTGCCAAGGAATAAAGCCCCACAGAGAAAAAGGTACATCTTAAAAATAGAAACTTAACCCACACTTAATTTTACCTCAGACTCACAAACTTCGCCAGAGACAAGCATATTCCCCCCCAAAACCCCCTTAAACATCCCCCAAAAATTTAAAAAAATTAACTCTAACCCAAAAATTTAATTTTTAGTCAAAAAAGTTATTAAAATTAGTTCTTATGTGTTTTAATCCAAACCAGATTTTTCAACCCCCCTCCCCAATGTTTTAATTTTTTTTACCTTGATTTCCAGCATCCCACGAAGGCACCTAATGAGTTATCATCATGAAATTTGACTGATGGGACAAAAAAATATTTAAAAAAATCCGCCGGAGGAATTTTAAACGTATTCCCCCCAAAAACCCCCTAAAACTGGAAAATTCATAGTCAAACAAATTGATGTTTTTTATTTAAAATTAGTTATTTAAAATTATGTTTTAATTGGTTTTTAAAACAACGGCCCATTCTCTTTCCAAACCCCCAATTTTTTTTAACCCCCCATCCCTTATAGTTTATATTATTTTAACCCTTGATTTCCAGCATTCACCATGAAGGCCCCTTAAAAGAGTTATCGCATGAAATTTTGGCATGATGGTACATACTAATATGAAAAATCTTCGCCCGGGGAAAAAATATTTCCCCCCCCAACACCCCCTAAATCACCCCTAAAATTGAATAATTTCTAACTCAAAACCAAAAATTTAATTTTTATTCAAGTTTTTAAATTATGTTTTTAAAGTGCTTTTAAACCCCAAACGGCCTATTCCATTTTCCCTTTTTCACATTTTTTCAACCCCCCTCCCTAAATTTTTATTATTTTTTCCCTTTATTTCCAGCATTCACCATAGGCACTAATGAGTTTCAGCATGAAATTTGGCATGATGCACATACTAATTGAAAAATCATTTTGAGAGGCAAACGATATTCCCCCCAACCCTCTAAAAAATCCCCTAAATTTAATAATTCTAGCTCTAACCCAAAATGAATTTTTATTTAAATTATTATTAAAATTTGTTTTTAAAGTGTTTTAACCCCAAACGCATATTTTTTATTATTAAAAAAACATTTTGCAACCCCCATCCCTAAAAGTTTTTTTTATTTTTTATTTTTTTCCAGCATTCACCACGAAGGCACCTAAGTTTAATATGAAAAATTGTCATTATGGTAAAAAAATATGAAAAATAATCCGCCGAGAGGGAACGATATTCCCCCCCACACCCCCTTAAAATTGGATAATTCTAGCACTAATCTAAAAATTTGATGTTTTTTTCAAATAAGGGGGTTATTAAAATTATGTTTAATGTGTTTTAACCAAAGGCCTTTCTCATTTCCTAAACCACAATTTTTCAAACCCCCATCCCTTATAGTTTATATTTTTTTTTACCCTTGATTTTCCACATTCCCATGAAGGACCTAATATTTCAGATGGAAAATTTGGGATGATGTTACAACTTATATGAAAAAAAATTTGTCCGGGGGCAAACGATATTCCACCCCCAACATCCCCTAAATCTCCTCTAAAAATTTAATAATTCATAGCTTAACCCAAAAAAGTTTTTATTCAAATTAGTAAATTATTTTTAACCCCCAAAAACCTATTCCCCTTTCCTAAACAAAAATTTTTTCAAACCCCCCTCCTAAAAGTTTATATTTTTTTTTACTGGTTTCCAGCATTCACCCTAAAAGGGACCCAAAGAGTTATCAGCATAAAATTTGGCTGGTGGGACTAATAATATGAAACATAATAATCCACAGGGACAGCGAATTTTAACCCCCCCTGTTCCCTACCCCTCTTACTTTTGGGGAAAAAGTTTGTTGTATTTTTACAATTTTTAATATTTAATTGCTGATTAAAATTATGCGAAATTGTTATAGTCGGCCAACAAATATTCACACAAAAACCCAAGACAATTAATTACATATTTAAAATTTTAAAAAAAACATTGAATATTCCAACTAGGCTACGATTGTAAACAAAAAAAAGCTAGCTTTTTTTTCTAGACAATCTGTTTTAAAAAGACTTATCCACCTTTAAGTATTCACATGTTTTAAACCGATATGAAAAAAACAACAAAAAATGTGATTCCCCCCAAAATACAAAAAATTTTAAAAAAAAAAACAGAGCCAAACTCTCCTTTCAAAGTCTTCGGCTGGAATGCTGTAATATAAATTTTAGCCCAAACATTTCATTCTTTTTCCCTAGTTTCGCATTGAAAAGAAGTAAGATCTTTTTACCGTTGACGAGCGCCAAACCATTTTCCAAACCCTTTTTCGTGGTAAAAAAAATTAAATTTTAAAAAATCAAAATCCATAAAAAAATTACTTGGCTTTGTTTTTTGGTACGAAGACTCTAAAAAGTCAATAGCCAAGAATTTTTTAATGATTTTAAGTTTAAAAAATTTTTAAATTTTTTTTTCCACGAAAAAAGGTTTTTCTTGGCGCTCGTCAACAGGCGAAATGATCTTTCTTCTTTTTAATGCAAACTGGGGGAAAAAAAAAAAAAAATTTTTGGCTCAAATTCTATATCTCCAGCTTCACAGCCCAAGACTTTGGAAGGGAGCTTGGCTGTGTTTTTTTTACAAATTTTTTTTATTTTGGGGGGATAATTCTTTCGACGACCAATCAAACAAAAAAATTTTTAAAGAATAAAAAACGGTTTTAGGAATGGGGCCCTTTCTTGCAAATCAGCCTTTTTTTTTTTAAGTCAATCAAAAACCTTTCATTGCAGAAAAAAATCACATATTTTCACTAAGCGAATATGCATCCGAAAAAAATAAAAAAATTTATAATTTATATAGTTACCCAAAGAAAATGCCGAAGAAAAACCATTTTTAAATGCTTTAAAAGTTTGATTTTTTTATTTCGAAGTACGCGTATTATTACATAAGTTAGCGAGGGAGAGTAAAGGATTTAGAATTTAAAAATTTTAAAGGGCCCTTTTATTCCGCGTTAAATTTCATTCTAATATAATTTTGGTGAAAACGGGGTGCATTTTCCCATTTGATCTAGCTATTTCGATTACTATTTATTATTATTTTTGATTTCTGTATTAGTTACAAAGTTAAACTTTACCAATAAAAAATTTCGTGGGAACAGGTTTTATTAGATTTTTTAATCCTATATTTTAGTACAGATAAATTTGCTGCCTCAACAAAAATTAAAAACTTGTGTTAAATCTCGGGTTGGAAGGTTTAAAACATAAATAACGAAAAAATCACGCACGGATTTTTTTACTTGTTATAATTTATATTACACTAAACTATCCTAAATGATCACATAAAACTTGTGGTAGGCCCTATACATCATATTACGGCTAATAAAGTAATTAAAATACAATAACCATAAAAATATTACTCCATAATTTCCCGAAAAAATGTACATATAAAAAAAAGCAAGAAATTTTTTGTTCGGACAATGACTATTATTTTTGGAAAATTTGTTTCGATTGCGGGATTTTATCACCGCCAGCGAAGCCCGGGTCGGGGGGATGATCGGGGTTATGTTTCGCGGAGGGGCGCAAAAGCGTTCACCGGAATGCAGACCTGGGGAAAGGGAAAAATATCATTGGATCATGGTGGGACCCACTTTTCAAGAAATGACGATAAAAAGAGGATTTAAAAAACGAATAATAATCAAAAAAAGAAACGTTCTGTCAAACATTTCCAAGAACCCAAAGGTTTCTTAAATAGTACACAAGTTATACACTTCACAAAATTGGGGCCCACAAAACCCAGAGAATATACAGGGTTAAAACTTCACAATTTAGTGGGGGCCTAAAAGTCTGAAAAAATTTCAGGTTATACATTTCACAATTTAAAAAAAAAATATTCCCGGGACAGGTAGGCTAGTATTCAAAC
>JAMZAV010013303.1:0-15374 GCA_024449915.1 Sweltsa coloradensis | reverse complement strand
CGATCCAGTAATAAATTTTCGATTTCAAATGGCACGCTACACTAACTTTTGGACAGCCATGTAGCGGAAGTATCAGCACTATCATCGGGACTTACGGCATATCCAGCACTAACGAGCACTATCGAAAAACAGTAATAAAATTTTTGAATTTCGAATGGGCACTGCTAGCATTAAGTTGGCGCCGTCTTTTTATTTTGATTTGACATGGAACGGGGCCAGCACTATCAACGGGACATACGGCACTATCCAGCACTAACGTAGCACTAACGATACCAGTAATAAAATTTTCGATTTTCGAATGTGGCACTGCCAACTTAATGGACGTATCCATTGTGCATTCCTGGTTGTGTGCTACTGGGTTACCCCATATTCCTGTCCAAAACTCTTCTATCTCTGTCTTAGTTGGTGTTCCATTCCTATTCTTTCTTCGGTACTAGATAGTTGTTGGTAAAACTGTTTTCCTTTTTCTTTAAAACATTTCGGTTTTGTTCTTTTCTAATACTACTTTTTTTATATCTTTTTAATCTCTTAGCTAGAGCACTTACTTTTTGTTTAAGGTATCCAAATATTCGTGAATGAATTCTTTAAGTTTTTCATGCTTTGCATGAACCTAAAATCTTTCAAATATATTTTGGCAGTATCTTATCACATTTTAGATCGATTACCCAATTCGGTATTGTTCCAGTCGACCGAATCTCTCCTAAGCTCAACGATTCCCCAACTAGTCCCCTTTTCCCATTTGTACTTTTTCTCCTGTTTTGTCTTTGAAGATGTTGCAGATTTTACCTTTAAGCCCAAATATCTAACCACTCCCTACAGCGGCACAAAAAATTTTGCCGCATGAACGTCTGCAAATGATAGTTCGTCTTGTGGGGTAATCTGATAAAATATGTGTGTTCATTATGTGTACCGCTGTCTTCTTTTCCTTTGAATGCTGGGTTTAGGTATTATGGTCTTCTGTTTGGTTGTATGTGCGCAAACTCTGACATGGCTGTTGTAAATGCTAAAGCTAGGATGTTCTTTAGATTGATCATGTCAGGGGGTATTTTCTATTGCGTATGCATATCTACCTTTTGTGTTTGATGTCTAGTTGTTCTGGGTATTTTGATCTTCTTGGTTGGTTTTGGATTTCTAGTGGTTCTGGACGTTCTGGTTGGCCTGGACGTTCTGGTAGGTCTGGATGTTCTGGTAAGGCCGGACGTTCTGGTAAATCTGGATGTTCTGGTTGGTCTGGACGTTCTGATAGGTCTGACGTTCGGGTTTGGTCTGGAAGTTCTGGTGTGTCTGGTAGATTTGAAAGTTCTTGCAGGTATGGCAATCCCGGTATTTCGGGTTTAGTTCTAGTAGCTCTGGTATGAAAGTGGTCTTCTTCTTCGCTGTCCTCCGCTGAGTATTGCCGTTATCATCTTGATGTGCTTGTAGTTCGTTCTTCACTTCGCGTTTTATTCTATTAATATGTTTACTGGTAACATTTTGTTTTTAACTATAATTCTTCTTTGGTCAGCTATTCTCTGTTCACTTACTTCTAAAAATGGATATTCACGAAAAACTCCCCATGGAGCTCTTGTCGATAACCTATTAAAACAGTCTCTAATAAACGTTACCCTATAATAGCTACGCATCACACAAATGTCATATTTCTGTCCATTTGATGCGCTGTCTCATTTTTCCAGCTTGGTGGTCTGTAATGATTCCATTACAGAAACATCCATCGTCTGTTAGTCCCTATTTTCCTTGTTCTAGATAAATATTCTACTATCTGTCAAAGTCACCTATTATTTGTTATTGTTATAAAGTCAATGCACTTAAAAAGAATTTTTAAAAAAAAAAAAACTTTTTCAAGGGTCATCAATTCAGAGCGGTGATGAGGTCTTCGCTTCTCAACCTCCTTGCCTTTTTGTTGATAAATCTTTTCTTATTTGACGAATTTAGAAGACTTAATCTTCTCGATTCTCAAAATAATTAACGGTGCTTACGTAAAATGCTAAATTTATACTATTAGATATTACTTTGCTGAAGTTACAATAATGCCTCTAAATGAATATATGCCTACCACTAACTGTCAAATATAAAAAATTCAACGTTTCAATTTTATTTACAGCTAGGTCAGACAACGATATAAAACTACAAAATAAGGTAAAATAAAAACCTAATACTTCCTTCAATGTCACTTGTAGTACGTCACTAGTAGATCAAGATGATGTCAAAATTTGAGATGGAATGCTTGTATTTCAGCGGCAATAGAAATTTAACCAGCAACTTATCTCGAACTTGGGCTAGCTTGTAAACCCCCCCAACCAATGTTGGGGTTATTATTATTATTAGTTATTATTTATTATTATTATTATTATATATATATTATTATTTTATTATACAATATTATTATTTATATTTATTTATTTTTATTGTTTGTAATTAGAGTACGTATGGTAATTAACTCAAAAGCTGAGACCTTTTGTAGCTTGTGTGGATCTCGGTTTTCGGCTCGTCACTCTATCGAGTTCATGTTGACAAAAATTATCACTTGCAATCTGTATTTCTCTGCAGGTGTTTTCGAATGAATGAGGGTTTACTCCGAACACGGTCTTTTGTTACCCTTCGCCGTCGTAGTCCTATGCCTTGAGGGCTCAACCCTCCTCGACTGCACGAGTGTCACAGAGCTCGCTCAAGAAGTTCGCGGGTTCTCCACCGCATGGAGGCACTGTCCATGCGCTGACACAAAATCGCATTTTTATTTTTTTAAAGCTAAATAAAAAAAATAATGACATTTCGACCTTGCGGTTTCTTTTAATATCTCTTAACGCAGTCTCGTGTTTTTTTTTAGACTTATACGATCAAAAATACGAACTGGCAACTTATTAAACCTTTGTGACACTACGCATAATCAAATAAAAATAAGCTAGGCAAAGACACCATTTGTTTTGGATGAAATTTATATATTCACTAGAAAGCATAAAATTCTGAAGGTATCCGTACCAAAGACTTGTATGTTGACTGTTTGATGTCCTTCAAAATAAATAGAATATGGGACATTTATTTGTGTTGAGAAATGGACGACACACAAGCCTTAAACGCGCCCTTATACCAACTAAAACTCAAAATCCTATCATCAAACTTAAATGCAAATGTTCCCGGGTACTCAACACATGACTCGGTCACTCGTCTTCCAACGACTTTGGCATTCTCCTAGTATAGAGCCATAATGCATCCAACTTCATTTGTTTTTGTTTGTTTTAGGCAGAAAGCCATAGACTTACATTACGTTTAAAATTTTAAAACTGAACAAGAAAAAAAACGATTAAAAGGGATATAAAATTTTAATTTACACGTTTACGTATCCTTTTATTTAGATTTTTGATTTAATGTACTTTGAAAACAATTTAACGAAATATGATTGATCGTTTACTTATTTGCTTTGAGGCTCCCGCTATAACATCTTGAATGTTTAAGTTTTTTTTTAGTAAATGTTTTTTTCTAGGTTGAGTTTTACTGGAAATTCAATTCTAATCAAATCAAAAATAGTGTTTCAGGGTTGCATATAAATAAGGTCGGTCTCAAGAACACTGAACCAATTTATATCGTGATAGATTGATGATTTTAAGGTTTTTTCCGTGTATAAACAAAAAAGAGTGTATTAAATAATAAAGTTACTGTTCGGTTTCGGTGGTTAGGGTTTCCCAAAAACCACATTTTATAAACTATTTTAATGAAAAAACTTAATCTAATTGAAAGTACGCGGAAACGTTATCGTTTATTTTGCAAAATATCCAAAAACACTCAAGATCCCCGTTAGTGAAAATTACAATCTTTAAAAAACATAATATTAATTTTAGATATGACCCTATCCACACAAAAACAAAAACCAAACCAAAACCATTTAAAAACGAAAAATAAGGTAATATTTTCTAAAAACACTTAGATAGTCGATCTGCACAAGGGAAAGGCAGTGTTTTTAAGTAATTGAGTGAACGTTGATATGATTCACAATTTTGTTTGATAAAAAACCGATTGAATGAATTATTTTAGTGCATTTAAATGAAACTCAATTTTAAATATTTTTCTCAAAAGCTTAAACTTCAAATAAAATCTTTAACATTTCTGAATTTTCTGATTCATTTTCTATATCATGACCAAAAAAACGAAACAAAACGGTAAAAATCAAAAACTCTAACACACAATAAAAAAAACCCTTTAAAAAACCCCTCCCAAGCCCACACACACACATAAATCACGCAAATCAGTCAAATTGAAACAGTAAGTTTTCTCAAAAAGTCATTGAAGGAATCTTTAGCAAAGGGGGGAAAAAAAACAAAAGAGCTAAATATGAACTAGCGCGAGAGGGATAAGCAACAGATCGCAAAAAAGTATACAAAACAGAAAAATACGTTCCTTTCCTTTTTTTAAAAACGGGGAAAGGTGCCAGGTAATGAAAGTCTTTTTTGGGGACTATGCGCCCCCCCCGACCCCGGGGTACCAAAAAATTGATCGTCCTCGTTGAAGGATAATGAAAAAAAATAATCACTTTTATGCAACCCGAGTTTTGTTCGCTTTGATTTTCTACAGGCAGACTGATAGACGGAGGGGACGAAGGGACAGAAAAGTGAAGTTTACAGGGGCGCTTTCTCCAGTAAAATAGAGAATTTAAAAACAAAAACGTTTTTCTTCATCATTACCCTCCCCCAAAAAAAAATTTTTGATTTGGGTAAAAAAAGGTTTTAAAAAAAAAGCTCAAACGAGCTTACAAAATTAAGTCTTTGTGAAACTAGATATTTTACATTGGAAATACCATAGCAATTAATACTGTTTTTTAAAAAAATTTTTCTTTTTTAATTTTTTAAAAAAAAAATTTTTGAATGGAACTTAAAAACGTTTCCCAAAAAAAAAAAAAAAATTGGGGAAAAAATCGAGCCAAACGTACAGATCATAAGTATCGAGATCCAAAAGGGCCAAAAATTTATGTCCCCTTTAAACATTTTCGCACTGAAGACATTATTTTCAAGCCATTAGGACTGCACCTTGCAAAGCTTGGAAAAAATAAATTTGCCGAGTTTTACTTTTCAAACAAATTGAAAGAAATGTTGCCCGTTTTGCAAGGATGCAATCACGGGCAAGGGGAAAATGTGAATAGTAATAAGTTTGGGCACTTCTTTAGACCCAATATTTTTGATTGTGAAAGGGTTTGGCTGAATTTCTACAATTTTTTTTTGGATTTATGGGTTATATTTTTTATCAAAATAGGGTTTTAAAAGGCAGGTGCTAAAAATATAATCAAGTCTCAATTAACATGGAAAATAAAAGATGCAAATGAAAATATTTTTAAAAAGTTAAAAAATTTATTGGGTATTTATCCAAGCGTGCTAAATTTTTATTTTTTTTTGGTGTGAGTTGAGTGCGAGTGCGTTGTCTATAGTTTTAAAATTTAAAATCTTTATTGACGTGGCCAATAATAGGGGATGACCAGGGGATTTAGCGTACAATCAATAAAAAAGTACATTTTTACAAAAATAAAAAACCTGGGGAATAGCGCAACAGCATGAAATTAAGATGCACTTTGTTTAAAATGATGAGCAAAATGGTGATGGAAGCTTTTAAAACAGTGAAACCAATGTTTTCAATTAATGAGAAAAAACTATAATGGGTTATGCAAATGTGAAAAACATTTATTTTTTCAAAATAGGCCTATCTTAAACTGTTGAGATTGTGCTTTTTAAAAATGTTCAATTTTATAAGTACGATTCAAAGATTCAAATTCAGGGGTTTAAATTTCGGTTCAAACGAGGATTTATCTTTACTATGGTACATGAACAGGTTAGCTTGGAGCAAAAGAGTCAATAATGTACCTCAGAGGATTATTTAAAACATTCTTGTAAAAAGTTAATCAGAAAATAACACAAGCGTTTTGATCTGAGATTTTATGGGAATTTTAAACAAATATAATATAACACTTAAGTGGGTTTCTCCCTGAACTATTTCCCCAATCGTTAGAAATTTTTTAATCAATTTTTGAATTTCTGAATTCCAAAAAAGGGGGCATAGACTTGAACGCACGGGGAAAATAACGTTTTTTTGAATCACGGAATAAAATAAATTTTTTAATCCCGCCAGAAGAAGTCAGGGGGGCCGTATGATTGGTGGGGAAAGGCTCCCCGGGGTCGCACGAACCCTGAGAGCTCTTCGCATTTACTCTTACAGCGCGAAATCCAAGTGTGATTATCACCGGATTTTTTTAAATTTGGGATTTAAGGAAAGCTTTTTTAAAGGAATACCCTTTATGGATTTTTACGTATCAGCTTTTTGCAAGCAACTTTTAACGATTCTATGTACAAACAATTGTTGTAAATCTTGAAAAACGTTATTTAAACAACTTTTATTCCCAATTTCAGCGAGAGTATTTTTTAATTGAGGGGGGGAAAAGAAAAATAAGCTTGGGATTTTAAAGCGAGGGCAGATGAGAAAAGAAGGCCTTTGGAAAAACACGTATTTATCTGGATACAGTACATTTTTTTCCGAAATTAAACATAATAGACTGAAAGTAAAAAAAAAACGTAAGTTTTGAACAGAAAAATTTAATTGGCGCTCGTGTTATTTAGGAGGAGCAGAGTGTTGAAAGAGGGAGGGGAAAAAAAATATAAGAAAAGGTGTGAGAGTAAAAAAAATTTTTTTAAAAGTTCTTTTTAAGATGGGATTGATTACTACAATGGATTTAAGGAATTAAAATTAAAACCCTTAATTTCCCGAAGTATATTTCGATAGTTTTTTAATTTGCAATTTTATTTGGGTGGCGTAGGAAGATTCATTTTACACACTGGAGAAAAAAATCCGGAAGTTTTTTTGTGTTATTATTATTTTTTTTTGGGTGTTTTTTAAAACGATTTTCCCGGGTAAACCCATACTCCTTTTTCGATAAAATTTTCTGGAGGCCTCGAAATCTCTGAACTAGAAAAGCCAGTTTTTTTAGGCAATCGAAAAATTATTTCTCGGAAACCCCAAAATTTTCGATTTTTTTTCGTTTAAAAAAATCGACTTAAACATCTACATGCTTCATTTGATTGCAATGATTTTTTTACAAACCTTTAATTTATGAATTAAAATATTCGTGTGAAATTTAGCACAACGAAAAATTATTTCTCAGAAAATTGCAATTTCATTTTTTCAAAAAATTTTTCCGAAACCCTTTAAAAAATTGCTTTTTCCATTTTTAACGATTTTTTCACAGCCCTTAATTTTTGAATTATATATTGTGTGGAATTTTTGGTTAATTTTAAAAATAATTTTTTAAAATGATCTTTAAAATTTTGGTTTAAAAAAAAAAAATTCATCAAGCAGGAGGGGGACCTATCCAAAATTCCCAAAAAAAAACTCGTTGCGTTCTACGGGGCCCAATTTTTCATTGTTGTCCCAAAATGATTTTTTTGGTAGCTTTGAAACGCTTTTTCAGGCGCGTTTTTTTGGGTGAGGTAATTTGGGTTTGAGCGCCCTGTGTTATGCAGAGGTATTTAAATTGATTTTTGTTTTCCCCTTCTATGGCCTGCGGACACGCTTGGTAATATTGTTTCAATTTTAACAACGACAACATGAGGATCAGGGGCGCGTCAACCGGATAGGTATTTTGCATTTCGCATTCGAACACATGGCAGCACAATGCACCAATTACGCTTCATCCAACAACGCGCCTGAAAAAGCGTTAAATAAAATAAATAAAAATAAATAAATTTTATTTAGAGTCTGCCCACTCAGTTATATAAACTGATTTTCAGTGGGGGACTTAAATCAAAGCGACCAAGCCAACCCTGCAGGCCCGACGCAATCGACGAGGGAGCGATAACCAACCAAAGATCGATATTTTTAATAGGAAATATAGCAATCAGTGGTGTGGACAGTGCGAACACCCGCGAATCAACGCCAGAATCAACATGGCCGATTCAGAACAACTCTGAAAATTATTATGTGCTTCGTTGCTAGGACGGCTCCAAAGTCACCGTTTACAAACTCCTAAGACAAGAACTGATGGACTTAAGTCCAAATCAGAAGTTAAAAAACTTCTGACTTTAGCGGGAATCGAACCCTGGACCTTCTCCATTGGAAGCAGATACGCTAACAACAAGACCAACGAGCCACACGAAGCTTCCTAGTTTTAAACCACATTACGTTGATTTTGAATATAGAGAAACAGGGAGAAAATATCCATATATGCTCTCATCCATTCGCGAAGCGTTCGCGTAGCTGCCAAGTTAAAACACTTAGTTTCTTGTATGCGTAATCCTGTAGTATTAACTCTTTTAAAGGCTTCAATTGAAGGTTCAGATATCACATTATTGTAAATAATTTGTTATTTGGCTCAGTAGGGTTCCATTTCAGTTTCTCGCTTATAAAACATGACCGTTTCTTTACATTTTCACCTGCAATACAAGTACACCAAAAACACATCCTTCTTTTATTTCCATATGCCTTGTAGCTGCATATACCGTTAGCACATATTATTTTGCAACGAATTATAAACTAACAATTTACAAATAATGTATAACCTACATCTTTCTATGATCGTCTCGAGTCACAATAAGGAGGTGTTTCTCCTAAACAGGGCACTGAAGTGGATTTGAACAGTGAACTTTTAGTTTGAAACGATGAAAAAATACTATAACTTTCGTCGCGCCTCTTCGTTGGACAGTGTTGTAGAAGTTACTTTTGTAAGTACTTCAATTCAATTACAGTTACTTGCTTGTGAAAGTAATTGAATTACAGTTACAGGTACTTTATTACCAAAGTAATCAAGTTACGGTTACCGTTGCTTTTTGAAGTATTGAGTTACTTTTAAGCTACTTCACTGAATTTCTTAAAAATTAAATTACTGATAGCACGACGAACATATTATTTTTTAGTTAAAATAATTACCCATGCAACTGTTCGTTGTTATCACCAACAATAAGCATGTCTCCTCTATTGATATTGTCTATCACTATAGACATACCATACCACTATTCAATTTGTCAATCTTCAACAACGTTGCGGGGCGAGCATGGTAAAAATAAACACAGGATTTGGTCACAATGTTTTTAGAAACGTAACCCAAGCATCCAAAAACTTTTTAAAAAATACAGCAAAACATTACGAATTCAAAAGCAATGAGTTGTAAAAGAACGGCTAAGTTCATGTACGTCCTTCTACACTTGCGCATTCTTAATTCATAAACGTACTTTGCCGCCTGCCCTAACATACATCCTTGAAGAGCTTGGCAAAATATAATTCATAACTATTAATTTGCATGTAATAGTTCATGCAAATTATATTTTAACGAGCTTTTCAAGGATGTAGTTACGGGTCAGTAAACGTTTAAACGTTTACGTTTATAACGTTTGGCTGTATTTTCACAAGTTTTTGTATGCGTTGGATCTCATTACTGTTTCAAGTTCCATTGAAGAATAAGTTTGGTTATATTAGAATATTTTTCATAAAGAAAAATGAATAGCTATGCTTATACCTACCCACACATGACACAAAACTTGTAAAAATACAGCCAAACCTTCACAGTCAAAAGCAATGAGATATAAAAGAAATGCCAAGCTTATGTACTCTCCTACATTTTTGCAATCTTAATTATAAAATTCACTTTGCCCTGTGACTGCATCCTTGCAAAAGCGTGGCAAAACTAGTGTTACAAATGCAAAAGTTCATGCAAATTTATTTTGCCAAGCTTTGCAAGGATCTAGTCACGGGGCAAAGTGAATTGAATTTATGTTGTAGAAGGGTACATGTTTAGGCCGAGATGCCTAACCGAGATTTAAGTGGACTGTAATTAGTTTTTAATAGAGATAAGAGAGCAAGGAAGAACACAGGAAATAAAATGCAGAAGAGAACTTACATATGATTGTGCAGAATACTTCCTGCATGGACTGGTTGCCCCCGACGTCGTGATGTTCGGATGTTGGCGAACTTTCTTGCGTCGCGTGCGTCGCGACGTCAGTGTGTCAGACGTCGAGGGGGATAGGAAAGGTTTAATAGAACTGGCCAGTTGAAGAATAAAGAAGAGAGAAATAAAGAAATAGCAAACCGTAGCGTTTGATAATGTCACAACACAGGCGAAGTCACTGCAAACACAGTGCAGAGTACGAGAGCGTAAGAAAACTGGATTTGCCCAAATATGGGCGATAGAGATAGTAAGTAAGTAAGTAAGTAATTGATTTATTTAGCAATACAACTGCTATTACATACAATGTACATTGTTATGATACAAGATAAAATATACAACCAGGCAGGTATAACAACATGAAAAAAAGTGAACAATACAGGCAAGGAAAATTACCAAATCTCTTTAAGTACATATTCCCTACGGGGGGTTTTTAAACTTATGCAACACACACCTATCCTTGAGACTTTTACTAAGCCCATTGTAGACCCTAACTCCACTATAAAAAAACACTGTTCTGTGTCCTACTTTATTGCACCTCCTAACCTCTATATCATTACAATTTCCATATTATACTTAACTGAGTCTGACAATACTTAATTTTCTTACTAAAATAACCAGGTAACATACCTTTGTTTAACTTGTGAACAAATATTAATACATTAAAATGAATTAGTTGATTAACTGACAAAATATCTAGTCTGGCAACAGGGACTCTCACTGGAGTGTATTTGTCACATTTAAGTAATATTCGCACCCCTTTATTTTGCATCTTTGTAGAAATAGCTAAATCTTGAAGAGGGATACCCCACAAACAATGTATTACAATGGGTAAAATGGGGCCCATACTATTGCATTTAAAAACTAGTTTTTCTAGTTCTCGCAGAAAGGTTATTACCAATTCTCCCTAGAAATCCAATTTTCTTCCCCAATTTTTTCCTAAATATTAAAACATGCTTGTCTAGTTTTAAGTACTGATCCAATAATTATACCCAAATATTTTATTTCACTAACAAAATGTATATTTCACCATCAATACTAATCAAGTTTTCATTACAACTCTCCATCAACTTTGTCTCTGCTTTTCATTGATGAGGTTAACAACATACATTATTTTTACTTAGATTTAAAACTTCAATTTATTAAGCTTAAGCCATTCAGATAATTTAACAAAAAACTCTATTCATTGCATAAACAAATCTCTTGAACAACTAAGCCCTGAACATGATAACAGCGAGTCGTCTGCAAACAAGTTTATAAAAATGTTTTTATCATCATTAATACTGAATATATCATTTACATAGATAATGAACAATAACGGCCCCAACACAGAGCCCTGAGGGACCCATGCTCACATAATAATTCCCTGAAAACTTCATTTTGGAATTTAGTTTTTTGCTTCCTATCAGTTAAATAGTTTTCCAACCCCAATCCAATCCTTACCCCTTACTCCATAATTGTGCAATTTATTTTAGTAATATCTGTCTATCAATCGTTTCAAATGCTCTTTTAAGGGTCTAGGAAGACAGCAACAGTGACTTTACCATCATCCCAAATCTTTCATCCAATTATCAATGACCAATTGTAATGCTGTCTCGCAAGAGTGACCATTTCTAAATCCAGATTGATGCTCATGCAAAATACCCTGTTTATAAAAAAAAGCCTAACAGTGCTCATGTATTACTTTTTCAAGCACTTTTCGTAAGTAGGGAGCATATTAATTGGGCGGAAATCTTCAGGGTTTTTTGGCTTAGGAATTTTACCAATGGGGATAACCTCTGCAATAGCCATTTTTTGGTACCTTACCAGCCCAAATTACTGGTTATTATGCTCAACAGAGCATGCCCCCTCTACGTAAAGTCTTTTTCAATAATAATGTTGATTTTCCCTTCCGTCCCTTTCTTGTTTGGCATTTTAAGTATGATGCGGCGAATTTTGCTCAGAGTTATCACTTGAAAATCCGAAAGTATATTTTTATTTATGCCGTCATTATTATCTATATTTATTATCCCTTCAAGTACTGTAGGCCTATCTTCAGTTCTCAAATTCTCAGCCATTACCAGCATCTACAAACCCGGCGTTCCAATACTGTGAACAATGTCATGTATACTACTTATGTAATAATGATTGAACTTTACAGCACTACTTACATTGTCACTGTTATTTTGAAACACAATATTATCTTTACAGTAATTATTTCCTTAGTCCCTAATACTCTCTTTAAAACTTTCACATACCCCTAGGGTAAATCTTTTGCATTATCAATCTTCTCCTGATAGTACTTACTTTTCTCCATCCTAAGAACATACAAAAATTTTATTCTATATCCCTTATATTTCATCCCAATCCTCATTAGCATGACCCTTTGATGTACATGTCATCCCTCAACCTTTGATACCTTGGCACTTCATTTTTAAAACCCAAAAGGATTTGCCTTAATTTGTCTACAGTGATGAGCTTCTTAGGAGCAACTGTATTTAAACATTCCACCATAATGTAACATATTCACTAGCCAAACAAATCAACATCATTATTTTCATAATTCCAATCTTTTTCCAGCAACATTTCATTGATAAAATCAAAATCCACATCCTCAAGTTTACGTCTTACCCATGCTTTCTCTATTTCTACTTTCTTTTTCAACTCTTTTGAACCTAAAATTTATTTGTAATAATTTATGATCTGATATCTTTGGGTCTGGATCTTACTTTAACTTGGGTTGGTGTGTCCCTAGAGATAACTAGACAATTAGGACTCATGCTATCCTTGGTCACTCTAGTGTAAACTTTTTACCATCTGATGAAAACCAGATCTTTGTATTATATTTTTTAAAGCATGCATAAGTTGGGCACCACCTTCATATTTTTGTTAAAAAACACCAAAAGCACAAAAATTGCCCTGCAACGTAAAATCACATCATCAAATACCAATCCAATAAAATTCAAAAATCAACATTGATGAATTAGGGGGAGCGATAAAAACCCCAAGCAAATGTGACACTGCCAATTTTTAAACCCATAGCCCACCACTTTAAACCCTTCACTAACATTATAAAGCACAGTATACTTAATTCCTCCTTTAATTTATTGTTACACCACCTGTGTGCCTAGACGTTGATAGTACATTTTCCATTTGATAAAACCCCTTTACACTAATTTCACTATCATCAATATTCTCTGTCACATGCGTTTCCGTTAAGCATAACATAACGGGAGCTTCCCTCACCATAAGATTATATACCTTGTCCAAATTTCGCTGTTAATCCTTGAATATTACAGGGTCAATATTTAATCGTCCACCCCAACCCTTATTTCACAAACAGATTTTTACTTTCCGACTTTTAACGATCCTTTTCAAGTTTTCGCAGTATTTGCTACCAACCTCATGATCAGTATGCAAATTTACACCATACCTTGTATTGGAATGCCTACAAATTTTTACACGTAGGGTATTTTGAATTGCACTGGTAAATCGAGGCCCCACCTCTCCGCAGTAGCCACACGTTTGAGTTTCCCCTTGCATTCCTTTTGGTAATGTCCATACCTTGAGCACTTATAGCATTTTATGACATGTACGTAATCCTGGGAACCTAAATCTCTCCCATTCTATGCTTATTGCACCTTGTTCCAGCAGTAAGTCTCTAGATACCGGATCTGTTTCAATTACTAGTTTTTGCACATAATTGTTTGCACTAATCTTCATTTTACACTATTTTAACACTGCATTCCTCATTTTCCTCTCTCAATTATTTTGGACTTTAATCTTCTCTATCAACTCCTCTTTGTCAAACCCCTTTGTATGTTTATTCCTAAACCCCATTAAAATTTGGATTCTTCACACTTGGAAAAGTTGTTTGTAAGTATCACCCATTGTCTCTTCACCTTATCTTGTACGATTTTCAGAGGACTCATTATCCTTGCACTCTAAAATGATTCCACCCCTTTACTTACTTTCCTTCACCACTCGCACCCCCACAGCCAGTTCAATGGGTTAATACTCGACACCAATCTCTTCCTCGTATCTGCACTCTTATGGTTTTCATTTAGCTGATTCCCTTCGGTCTCACATTTATCAGTTTATGGGCCATCATCGTGGTCTATATCCCCACCCACCGGTAGCAAAATTATTAGGTATCTGTCTAGAAATTCTACTTCTAGTCACACTAGGCCTACCAAAGCCAGTAGGCCTAGTCCTAGGCCTAGTCCTTTGACATTATCAAACCCAAGGTCATCCTCATTATTATTGTCATCACGGATCCTACTAGATCCCTTTTAGTCCCTATTTAGCAGTCTTATGATGGTTGTCCTGCAGTTCCAGTCTTTTTTCCTTTCACTTATTATCTCCCTTTTGCCCAAAAAACTTCACATGGCGGGCTTGACTCTTGTGTAGCCCCTTACCCCAACATACCTCATCATTACATTTATCACAGAAACCACTTTAAGTTACCCCAAACTTGTTATCACATTAAATTGTTTGTAGTAATGTTGACACAGTCAATTGAAACCAATCTGTACACCCATCACACCAATTGCTTTTGCTCCTTTTCCAACTAATTTTTTACAACACTTGCAAAAAACCCGATTCTGTGTCTTCCTCCATCCTATCCATTGAATTAGAAGACCATCTCTCTTCCCAAAATTCTTGGAGCCTTGTCCATTCAATTGTTCAAATATTTTGTTTTATTATCTAAATTCTTCCAAATACTTTTTTTTAAATCTCTCTAAGTTATCTCACCTATTGATAGAAACAGTGAATAACGATAGTCCCACTTACACTTACAAGTCTTCACATTCTGGTTCCAAAATTATCCCACAGCACAATGTAGAACTTAAAATATGTCATATTTAAACATTCAAAAATCAAATTTAAAACCTCCCACAACAACTCACCGCCTACTAAATGACATGACAAATGACTAAAAATAACAGAGAGCGAGCGACCTTTCAGAGACGACAGCTTGTCGTGTACTAACCTAGAGATGAATGATAATATGAATGCAAACGAAAAATAAACAGAAAACGAACGTGATTGGCTGACCAAATCACATGACAAAACACCCGGGCCCAAAAACAAATCGAGTAAAAACCAAATGAAAAGATGAAAATACAAATACAATGAAAATAAGCACTAAACAAAGTGACGAAAATACCAAAATATAATCGGCGCGAACATAACCGCCCACCTAAAATGAATACATTTTAAGTAGACACAAGAGAGAAAAACTATAAACTACAAATATAAAAACAAGTCCGACACGAAACAACTAAGGGGGTGGGAGGGTAACCAATTTGTTTACCGGACGGGTAAACACTCCCTTATTAGTACGGACAGAAACCACTCTAACTGTGCCGTCCTTGCTGGGGCACAGTTGTACTACTCGGCCAATAAGCCACGAAAGAGGAGTACAAGAGGGTTCCAAAACGAAAACCACGTCGCCAAGTTTGAGATTAGGACATGCGCGAATACCCGC
>JAMZAV010013302.1:0-15814 GCA_024449915.1 Sweltsa coloradensis | reverse complement strand
ACCAACATTTACATGTACATAGCTGCATTAACACAAATTTGTCCATGGATGTTTGCACTTGACCACACGCACTACTCTAGATGGTTACCTATCTTCGTGAAAACCCTTAACGAACTTCCAACGAAGCATCCCTTAGTATGGGATGAATTTATGAAAGGAAACTTTACGTCAAGAAGAACCAAACGACCCTTTTCTTCAGTTTCGGACGACCAGCTACACGAACAAACCAATAAGATTGTGAAGACCGACGGTGGTCCAACTGGACTTTACGACAACCCCGATGCACTTCTTAAGTGGATGGTATCGTCACCGGAAGTTTCCAGGATAATTTTGGAGTTTGAAATGGTTTCTGGAATCTCACACAGTCACGATGATCTCAAACACCACGAAGACACTGCGTCATTTGAACAGCGTTTTGTAAATGACGTGAAGAGAGTGGTGGATGTTATCCAGGCAGACGGGAATCCATTCGAAGACAAGTCATCCCTCACATCTATGATTGACAAGCGTGTTGTTGCCTCTGATGGCGAAGATTCTGTTAGAATGGCGGATACTATCGGGAAGCAGCAATACGAGGAATATGTTCAAGACAGGCTAGTTTTGTGCAAGGTATCAGTTCACAATACTATAAAAAGGAACAATCTACAGTTGTGCAGAGGCAAAAAGATAGCTGTAAACAAGACCCGATCACAGCTGTTGTCTTCAAAGGAAGACAGTTCCTTGTTCTCAAGGCTCTTTATTGCTAGCCAGACAAGAGAAGGTGATTTAACCACTTTTTTTGCCCATGAAAACAAGAAGTACCCTCCTTCATTATCTGAATTTGGTGACTTTAGGAAAGGAAAGAAGTCTGATTTGGTGGACTGCTTAGAAATACATGGGAACACGTTGCCAAAAATGCCAAAGGTTACAGTCACCATCATAGATGGTGCAGCAGCAGTTCACAAGATAAAACCTGGAAAACATTTAACATTCGAAGAATATTGCGATGTGCAATTCAAAGCATTTATCATGTCATATTGCAGGGAAAGCAGACGCATAGATATTGTATGGGACATATATAAAGAAGATAGTTTAAAAAAATCAACCAGATTGCAGCGTGGGACGGGAGACCGCATTAAAGTTCTTGCGAAAACTCCAATTCCACAAAATTGGTCCAACTTTTTAAAGTTGGACGAAAATAAAGAGGAGCTTTTTAATTTCTTATCACGTCGCCTTGTGGAAACTGTATCTCGTGAACAGGCCACTCTTGTATGCACTATTGGAATACACGTGATTTCAAACAACGACTCCATTGATACAGCCGAAATTGATCCATGCACTCACGAAGAAGCTGATGGCCGGCTTCTGTTGCATGCCAAACATTCAAGTTTATGTAATCACCGACATATAATGATAAGCACTGTAGATTCGGACGTGCTCATTATAGCACTGCACGCTTATCATAAATTAAACGTGGATGAACTTTGGATTGAATTTGGTGTAGGTAAGCATAAACGTTACTTGCCATGCCATGAGTATGCGCAAAGTTTGGGAGAAGCAAAATGTTCAGCCTTGCCATTCTGGCACGCGTTCAGTGGGTGTGACACAGTATCGTCGTTCTCCGGGAAAGGCAAGAAAACCGTGATGGATACTTGGTCACATTTCGAGGAAGTCACTCCTGTGTTTACTTCATTGTCAAATGCTCCAGAGGTCGTATCTGATGCGCAACTGTCAATTCTCGAACGCTTCGTTATTATAATGTACGATCGCAGTTCATCTGCACAATCAGTGAATGATTGCCGAAAGCAGTTATTCACTAAAAAGAATAGAACCTTAGAAAATATTCCTCCAACTCAAGCAGCCCTCAAAGAACATGGAAAGCGAGCTGCTTACCAAGCAGGACACGTTTGGGGACAATGCTTGGTTCAAGCTGCCATACTTCCAGAACCAACTGACTGGGGCTGGCGCACTACGGAATCAGGCTACAAGCCGTTGTGGACTGTTCTTCCAGAGGTAAATATTGGTACTGGTATAAATAATGTTGACTGTTATTATTAACATATACAATTTTCGTAATCACACTCTTTGTTTTCTACTTGCAGGTGTCAGCACAATGTCGTGAACTAGTAAGATGTAGCTGCAAGATTAATTGCGGACCTAAATGCTCTTGCGTAAAAGCGTCTTTACTATGTTCTCATCTGTGTATCTGCGATGGAGAATGCTCCAGAAGTGATGTGTAATTGTGTGATGACAATGTGCAATGTGGTGTAACCATCATGTATCATGCGATGCTGGTAATAATAATGTGCAAAGGGTGAACTTATAAAATTTAGTTACAAAATATGGTTCCTAAAGCGCCAAAGTTGTCACATTGTTAATGGCATTGTTAATTGATAAATTTGGTGTGAATAAAAATATACCGTTTGCATCCAATAGCATAATTTAATTTTAATGTAGGCTCTATATTTAATCATGCTGCAAACGAAAAAAAATTACTTTGACAACACATATGTTACGCTTTAGGAGAGCTGAAAATCGATGTTTTAAATTATTTCTTTTATTGTTGTTCATTAATATTAACTGAATGGAATATTTATTTTTGTAAAAATATAACCTACATATTAACAGTTTGCTGAAGAAAAATGCTACAGTTTGATATGTCACATGATATGTTTTAGAACAAAAAAACATAATTGATTGATTGAATAATTAAGTAATTAAAATAAGATTAAATATTGTGACTAGTATCGAAATTACTTCCAGTTGGTTTAAGACATAAGTAACTATGAAAATGTAAATTAACCAACATTTTCATCTTATTGCAGTGTTTAATTTACATATTTGATTTTTTTAATTAATTGATTGATTTTATTAATTACCGTTAGTTAAATTTCACTTTTATCAAATCACAAATGTTGTATGCATTATTTGCTTTCATTAAATACCTCACTTGACCACATTGAGTTGAATAAATCCTGATTATCTTAATTTAATTGATTTATCTAATTAAATTAATTACTCATAGAAGTATTAGGAGTTCATCTTGGGGCCATAAATTTTTGGATTCAGCACATTCGAATTAGTCAGTATGCAAATTTTCGCGCTTGTTTCACATTTTGCACTAATTTTAGACATCTCTATCCCACTAATCTTACTATTGCAAGAGAAATGCTTGCTGCTGGAGGGGGGTGGGGACAGCTGTGGACTAATTTATTGCGTTACCACGTCGTTCTTGAAAGGCACAAACAAAACCTAGATTGATATATTTCATGTGTAATGAGGATATGCCCATGCGAATACAGTTTGTACAATGATCGGCTTTAGATTTTCTCACGTGAATATACCTTTAAAACGTTCTGATTTTCTTGGGTGTAGTGCCCACAATGTTCACCATTTGTATTTGATTATATCGACACTTAACTATCACACCCCAATAATAAAATATAACTACAAAATAGACCGAATTCATGACGCCGTCTCCAATGCTCATTTGGTAAGAGCATCCGCCCCGACCGCCCGGACAGCGGGAGACCGGCCGGGGTTCTATTCCCAGTGGAGACAATTTTAATGCAATATATTTAAGATATTTCGTATTGACAGTCGTGTAAATTAAACACAGAACGACTCCAAACTGGAACACTATTTTACTTTCCATTTTTAAATGGCCTTGCGCAATTGAGTCCGAGTACTTTGTGACGTGGATACTCCAGCTCGCGCAAAAAGAAAACGCGCGGATGAACCGAATGATCCGGGTTCGACTCCAAAACGAGTAATTTTTAAATTTAATTCTTTGTCTGTTATAATTTGACACGTATCATATACTAGGCTAACAAAGATTGCGTTCCGTTACATGCTATAAAGTAAATATGTGTTCACATCATGTGCGAGGCGTAATCCTAATATGAACTGATGACGGTTGCAGATCATACTATAATTTAGCATTTTCCATCGAATTTATATCGTATGCACGATTATAATTATGCTGTGTACGTTTCTTATTGGGCTCAGCGTGAAAAATAAAATGGTTGATGTAAGCTTAACAGCTTACACAAAAAACATAATGTCTTACTGTTGCCGTGTTCATAGCAAACAGTAAACATGTATTATGCATTGAGTGGTGTTCTGCATTAGCTGAACAGTTTTACTCTGTGGCCAATGAAATTGTTATTTCGAACATAAATAACCATCCTGTCACTCAAAAAGTCGTATCGCCAGAGTGCGCCACTTGCTGGGGCTGAAAAGGCCTAAAATAGCGGCAAAACATGCATTCGTAGTTCAGTAGTTTAGCGGTAACTACTCACACGATTTTGGTATTTTTTTTTTATTTTGAAGATAAATGTTGAAATTAGGACTTGTGTGATGTACATTTTCCATAAAAAGTTTTGTAATTTTTTTATAAAGCTCTAAAGTGAAGGTAAATTTTCAAAATATTGTCCAAGTTCGCAATTTTTTATAAGCCCATTTTATATACAATTTCGAAAATCGACATCACACAAGTCCTAGTAAATTTTATTGTGAAAAGAGTAAAAAAAAAATTATGCCGATATGACAATTGTGGGCCGAGTTCCAACTGAAATGCGGGGACACTGCATCGCGCCGATATTATAGCTACTCCTGTGCAGCCTTAACATATCACATGATTGCTATTTTGTGACCACAAAAAAAACGAATAAAAACGTTGGATATATTCTCTGATAGAGCTGCATTGCAGTTTAAACAAAAATACAATTTTGACAATGTAACATTTACTAAACAAGATTATGATTTACATGAATTGGGTTGGACGTTTTTTGCCACCTCGCATGGCAAGGGTGCCGTAGACGGCATAGATGCAAAGCGGCATGTGTGGAATATTGTGCGCTCTGAAGAAGCTATAGTCCGAAATGCAGAAATGTTTGTTGCCACAGTGTTTCGTTAAAAAGTAATGTTTTGCTTGCCACTTCTGATGACATCGACAAATCAAAATCCTCGCTTGATAAACTTTGGGAAAACGTCGTAAGCGTCAAGGGAACACAACGAGTGCACCAGTTTACTGCAGAGTGCCCCTAACATATATACATCAAATTCCATGCTTCTGCTCCAGCTGAGGAATCATTGTATGCATCATTAAATCCAACTCAAGTACCGAAATGGAAGACGACGAAGAAGCAGAAGAGAACCCCGAAGATTCTCCTGCTCAGTCAATGCAGCTCGACGTCCAAGATGTGCTCGCACCAGCAGCTATTGGCCAGTGGGTTGCTGTCGTCTATGACGATCAGTGGCTTCCTGGCACAATTGTTGCGGTTTTACCTGATGAGATGATCCAGATCAAGTTCATGTCCGTGTTTGGGCCAAACCGCTTTATTTAGCCTGAAAAGGACGATGCTGACATGATTCCGTATTCAACCATTTTGTCAGTGATGAAGGCTACTTCTGACTTGGTTGCATTTGGAAGAAGAGCTGTGCATTCCATTCCAGTACAGGAATTTAACAGGATTTTTAATTTGTACATAAGTAAACCGGTACCGTAGGCCTGAAAGGCAGAGGGAGTTTCTGTCCATAGACTATCGTTCGTAGACTAACACCGTTTTTTTTATCTTAATTGTGTTTTTATTTAATGTTGCAAGAAACTTACAGGGAAAGCAAAAAATGTAAAATATAATTTTATAGATGTGCTTTATGGTAGAAATATAAATGTCAATCTTATTCCTTTTTTGAAGAGGGTAAGGCTGTCAATGTTCCATACCTTTTATCAAGGCTGTTTAGTGTCCGAAGACTAACAAAAACAAAATATATTTTTTTAAATCACATGTTTTTAAATGTTTGTGCATGTATGCATTGGTTTGATTTAAATATGTCTTTTTAAGGAATTAAATTAATAATCCAAGTCCATCTTGTATTTCTGTAGCATTATTGATCAAATAAATTGCCTGTGAATGTCCAAAGACTAACAATGGACAAGCCCTTAAATAAATAAATAAGTAAATAAATAAAATTGAACTCAAATAGGTAGAAAAATTAGGTATCATATTTGGTTGTAAATTAAACTAAATTAAGGCCCAATTTTGTTTAGTTGAACTACCTAGCAACAATCTATGACCTGTAAATACAGTACACCAACCACCCATCTCCACCACTCCCACCAACATCAACACCTGCACTAAGACCTCACTAAAACAACAACCCAAGCACAGAAACCGGGCACAATTGTTGTGTGTTGAGGCCCTAATCCCACACTGAACAGAACAAAACACTTTCCGAGCTTCAATTTACAGTCTGTGCGGACGAAGCACAACTCTGAGATAACGAACGCTTCCCTGACAAGCAGGGCAGAATACAGTGCGAACAAACCTTCCAACCTGGATAGAACAAGAGACAACCCCCTGACGTTTCAAACAACAAACAACAACAACAAAATGAATGATGAAACAGAATGATGAGAGGAGATAAACAGGCAACACTTGCTCCAACAACACATTTAACAGCAATAGAAGCTAAGTCCTTGTGCTGTGGAGGCCCAACAAGAACACACCGAAGAGGAATGACAAAACACGTCCAACTGAAACAAGAACAACGGACCGACTGCGAGACGAGGCTGCCGCTGTGTTGTGTGAGCTCTGAGCTTGGCAGTTAAAAGGTGCGGGGCGGCGAGGTCATATCGATGTTGCACGTCAGATTCATTAAACATTTTTAAAATTGCTTTGTTGGCATGAACATATGAGCTCCGAGGGGTGTAATTCAGAGGTTGTAAGTGAGTCATCTACATGTGTAGCAAGGTTTATCGTGACGATGCAATATTGCTGCACATATTGCCTCCCACATGAAATTTACTGTTATTGCGGACCTACTGTATCACGGAGCATTCACGTCACACACATAGTAACTGTTGTTTAGTGTTAGCTAGTGTTGTTCAAGGGCATTCAACAGTAGTTATCTCTGTCCCAATGATTTTCTCATTGTTGTTATATTTTGGTGTCAATATATTATATCTACAAAATAAAGCTTTTTTGAATTTGATGTTGTAATTTTACTTGTTGTAGACTTTTCAAACATTGTTAATTATAATTAATGTTCTATTTGCAATCCACTCTAAAACCGGGTACCTACTGATGTGACCTCACACTTAACACATCCAGACACTTTCCGAACATCAACCCCTTGGAGTGTACGGACAGAACAGACAGCCACCAACACTCAAATAAGAACACTTCCCTGACAAGCAGGACAGAATAAAGAGCGGTCAAACCTTCCACCCTGGACAGAACAGACAATCTCCCGACGTTAACAAAAATTAAAGTATACGATGCGAGAAAAATATCAAAAATATTTGCTCAAACAACACGTTCAGCCGCAACAGAAGGTAGTTCCGTCTAGTGTTTAGGCCCAACGAGAAAAGACCGGAGAGCAGACACAAAACACGTCCGCCTGCAACAAGACCGGTAGACAGACTGCGAGGCGAGGATGCGCCGTGCGAGTGATGGAGACAGTCAAAAGGTGCGGGGCGGCGAGGTCATATCGAATCTAGACGTCAAGTGCATCAAAACTCTTTATAATTGTGTTGTTGACATTAGCACTTTAACTCTTGAGAGGTGTTTAATTGTATTTAAAAGGTTTACTTTACGTAAGAAATTAACAACATTATTGCTTGTCGTAGAGTTGTCTGATAAAATTTCTTCGGGGGAAGGTTTTAATTTAAAATCTTTTCTATCACTACTATATTTTGAACAGGTTTCTAAAACGTGTTTTATTGGAAAAACTTCGCCACACTCATCACAAATGGGAGGGTCTTCACCTCTTAGAAGATATCCGTGAGTAAGGTGAAGGCCCGATTCTAAAACAAGCCAGAACCACTTCTTCACGGCGAGAGGAGAGACGTGAAGAGATCCAGGCATCCGTGCTATTCTTGATTCGGCGCAATTTATTGTTTTCTATCTTGTTCCAGGAATATTGCCATTGCTCTTTAAGCTTTTGTTTACAAAATGCTTTTAAATCTGAAGGAATGATTAGTTGACAGTCTATGCTGTCCTTTTCGCATGCTGATTTTACACATTTGTCTGCTACTTCGTAACCTAAGATCCCGGAATGACCAGGGACCCAACAAAATACTACAGACTTTTGTTTATAGAAAAGATTTGTAAGTATAATCTGAATCTTGTGAATTATGAGATGACTTGGATAAATTTCAGACATTGCTTCCAGGGAACTCAAAGAGTCTGTGTAGATTAGAAACTTTGATTCGTTACTCCTTTGAACATATAGTAGGCTTTGGAATAGTGCAAACAGTTCAGCATTATACACACTGAGTATTGGGTGGAGGTGGAAAGTGAATTAACCTGCATTATTAATATAAGCACAACCAACCGAATCATCCATTCTAGAGCCATCTGTAAAGATGCAGCTATAGTCATGAAAATGAGTACGTATTTCTTGATTGATTGATTGATTGATTGGATATTGCTTAACGTCTCATATTTATGCAACTTGGCTAATCGAGACGAAGGGAGGGACGTAAGGGATGACGCGGGGGGACAAGGGGTGGACAGGCTGTGCTGGTCAGAACCAGCCACAAGCGTATGCGGAGGGCAGGGGTTCCCCCACGTTGTGGTCGTCTCTGTCTGGGTCATCATCTGTCCGTGTTGTCATTGTCGTCGCCGTCGGGGAGGTAGTCAAAGGGAAGGGGAAAGTTCCCCGACGACGACCCAGAGCTCACCATTAGTTTCAGGGAGAAAAACTCCCCTAATCACGGGCCAAACCACGAGAAGGTTGCGAGTTGGAATTTGATGGTTAGCACGTACAAGCGCAAGACCGATTGTGGGAAAATTGCAGAGGATGTGTTTCACCGGGAAGCTGAAAATGTGCAATCAGGAAAGTCTTCTTTACGAGGTGCAGCAGAAGAACATGGTCTTAACTTTATGACATTATTATTATTAGGCCCTACGCCATGGCCTAAGCCCTAGTCTTAATTGTGGAAGCATGGCTAAATTTGTCATTGAAATCTATTAATTACTTATTAATTAATAAGCCACCTACATTACGTGCTGTAGTTATAGAGCTTCCAGTGAGTAGGTGTACGCTCCACAGAAAATTTGTATTTCCACATTGCAATCATAGTGCAAACCAGGACGATAAGCTTTGAATTGTTATATATGGATGAACGACCTTCCATAAGGGAATACGCGCCCTGGCCCTGCGCCAGAACAAAAATACTAACCAATACATTAAAATCCACGTGATGATTCTCACCTTGCCATAATTCCAATTTTTCCTTGTTCGATTGGCGGGCCGCTACCAATTTTCTACTCGGGGACCGCAACGATAGGTAAGGGTCCCCAGGGGACCCCAACCATTGACGGTAGGGGTTCCTCCCCCCCCCTAGGGGGGCGCTTTTTAGGGTACACAGAAGGAGCCTTCCCGAAGATCGTTGGAATTCGGGTGATTAAAACCCACAATCGGGCGTACCCTTGGAAACGCTGAGAAATCACGCTCAAGGGCTAATCCTTCTAACCCCGGAAACACATAGCTAAGAATGCAGCGCTACCATCAACATAATCACCACCACCACCAAAACGGTCTTTATCAAGGCCACCATTGGTGACAATCTCGATAAACATCGAGGGCATTTCTACTCAAAAAGAAGTCCGGACAGATATGCATTGTGTGTATTTGTAAGTCCAGACAAAGTGTTGGATGTGTGACAAACAGTAGTTAAAACATAGTCAAAAAGACATTGCCTGATACTAGGTTTTGACTACTAAAATTTTGTAATGAGCATAATGTTTGTTGTTCATATGTGCCAGAAGAACGGTAATAGGATAATAAGTTCAAGGCAGTATAAATACTAACATGAAATGATAATGCTTGTGATTTTTTTTTTTAAGAAGGTGTTTAATTTAGTAAATTTACCTTTTAATATTCAATAGACATGCAATAACATCAATACAAGTAGGCATGCGCAGTATCAGTAAGCTTTCAGGGGCAAAATTTAATGCATTCTTGTATTCTTTGAAAAGGGTTTAAATTGGCAGCCACACTCATTTATAACATTGTCAACCATCTTAGTCTTGATGTAATCAATAGGCTAGACTTTTTGCATTTAGAACTGATATAGGTCTGGGGCTTTTTTAAACTCATGTAAGAACATATTATTCTAGTTAATTAATTCTTAAGATGAATGTGATTATTTGCAGGCTCGAAAGATTGTGTCTACAATTTCCACAAAAAGAACCAGAAATAAATCACCATGTTAAACAAATAATTTTTAACGCGCAAAAGTTGAATGTTGCTCTCGACAGCTTACCTCCACAATACACATCTTTATTGGAACCATGGTGTGGTAGCATCTACAAAAGATTGGAAGTGAACGCTGAAAAAGCGACGAAACTCTGCGAGGAATCTTCAATGTCAAAACATAAGTGGCACGAAGCTCGCCAGTACCTACTAACAGGTAGCCGCTATTACCAAATATAAACATCTGGAACATGCTAAGAGGTTTATTGGACAGAGAAGGCCAGTAAATACTTTTGGGCAACACCAATTACATCAAAAGCCATAAAACATAAGCTGAAATATGAGGCAGATGCCAGAAAAGCCCATTTTCCCCTGACAGATGATGATGTCAATGAGACGAGACGAAGGGAGGGACGTAAGGGACTTTTGAAACTTCAAAAGGTTTATTTCTCGATTTGGATAGTCGGAAAACACTTCCGTAGGTTTACTACAATGCAGAAATTAAAAAATCTCAGACTCGGAAAAATAAGACTCGGGTTCGTACCCCGATCGGGATGGATTTTTTTTCAAAATGTTAAAAATTAAACAATATTCTTGAATATTACACATATTAGGAGTAGCCTAGGCCTACAAACTAGGGTGACATAGTACTAGGAAAACGCCTAAGTCGTTGTTGACGAGTGAGTGAGCCATGTGTTGAGCCTAAAAAGGGCACGAACCCCGCAACAGACCACAACTACAACAAAGAAATCAAAGGGAAAGGCAAGTACTAAGAAACCGTGGAGCAAGGAAAAAAGTCATCGGTTACGAGTATGATATTCTTTTCGGGTCAAATACAGCTAAAAAAAAAACACCCGGTAAAGATGCGAATGAAAAGTGCCAGAATCGTACAGTAATCCAGATCCTGGAGCCCTATTCCTCAGTTCCCCCCGTCCACGGGACGGATGGGCAAACGGCACGGCTCAAACACACCCGTCTCGTCTCGTTCGTCAGTGCCGAGATGAAAGTAGAAACTGCCTTGTCAATATCTTCATTTAATTTTGTTGCAAACCGCACTCAATGATTAATGGGGTGCTTCGATTTCGATGATGTAGCCATCAGCAGATGATAAATTTAGCAGACGACGCTTTGAGTTGTCACTTGGTCTTTGTTCCATTGTTCCATAGTAGTCCATAGTAGGGAACACATTTTTCATAAAAACCTTTCATAGCCATAGCCTACAGGCTACTTTGCCAATCAAATAACATTTAGGTTAGGTGGGGCCTAATTATTATTATTATTATTATTTATTTTCAACATGATTGAATTACATTACATTAATACAAGCACATTGCTGGTGGCAAGAGTAGAGCAAGGCCCCATAACAACATGTGCCTTACCACCAGTGTATGATCTAAATATAATCTTAACTTTTGTCTAAACCTAAAGTAATGCTATTTATACGTAATATGTTATGTACAGATATTAAAGCTACTGGAGGTGGCGTGAAAAAATAAAATAATGGATGACATAAGTGTTATTAAGATTTGTGGGGAGGCTGTGAGGAGAGTGTGGTACATGAGTGCGTGGGGGAAGTGAGTGCGTTTGTGAGAGTGTGAGTGAGCGTGAGCATGTGAGTGTGAGTGTGAGTGTGAGTGTGTGTGAGTGTGAGTGTGAGTGTGAGTGTGAGTGCGAGTGCGAGTGCGAGTGTGAGTATGAGAGAGTGTTCGTGTGTATGCAATATGCATGTCTGTGACGAGTTCAGTTCGTGTTGTTTATTTACATTCGAGTCTATGGTCAAGCTGCTTGACTTTCGAGTAGGCCACATCTCAAGTTGGTTCCAAAAGTTTTAATGTCGCTCAATTGCCTAGTATTTTGCTCTAAAGAGTTAAGCGAGGCAATTGCGCGACAAAAGAACCCTCTCTTGTATTGTTCTGTCCGCGCGAATGGTGGATACAAAGTGGACTCCTTTGTCGTACCGGACAGATCTATACCCGAGCTGCACTCTTGTCAATGGGTCTAAATCCACGATGTTTAGGAACATTTTTTTTATATACATAACATCAATTTCTCTAAGAGAGTTATCAATCGACAGTATATTACACAATTCTAGCCGCTCAGAGCGTCCACAGTCCTTTCTATTCGTTATGAATCTCGTTGCCCTGTTCTGTATTGATTCAAGCTTTGTTATGTTTACCTGTGTGGTCGGATGCCATGCAGGGCAACCGTACGTAATAACAGATTTGATCAAACTTATATATACAGTTCTTTTAACACTAGGTCGAGCATTATGTAGAGTTCTAGATAAAAATCCTAGGAGTTTGGCTGCTTTATTTCTCACAATCTCTGTTTGAATGTTCCATTTGAGGTCCTTCGCAACTGTTACACCCAGGATTTTCATCTCTGAAACAGTGCGGATAACGTTTCCATTTATCACGTAAGAACAGCTCAACCTAGACTTCCTGGCAGTTGTAATTGACATGTGGCTGGACTTACTGTGATTTAATGCCATATCGTTGATTTCACACCACATTTTAATGTTCCCTAAGTCGGCTTGTAGGGTTTCTTCATCTTGTTTTGATTTTATGACTCTGTACATTGTGCAATCGTCAGCGTATTGGCGGATGCTTGAGTTGGTGCATTGTGGTAGGTCCATCATGTAGATGTTAAACAATAGGGGTCCTAGGACTGACCCTTGGGGTACCCCAGACGGAACACCACACACGCTAGAGCACGCACCGTCATAGATCACACGCATACTGCGACCCACTAGGAAACTGCTGATCCACTCGACGACCTGGCCGGAGATGTTATAACGCTGGAGCTTGGCAAGTAGCCGTCGATGAGGGACCCTGTCGAACGCCTTCGCCCAGTCCAGAGAGATGACGTCGATACGCGTACCCGCCACTGCATCCAGCGCTTGTTGCCAGTCGTCTATAGCCCCAGTGAGCATGGTGACGCATGATCTACGCGGGAGAAACCCGTGTTGCTGTGAGTTAATCGCCCCCATGTTGTACAAGTGTGCCATGATTCTGTTGTTGACAAACTCGTTCCATGATTTTACCGAAAAACAGACGTCAAGGAATAGGGTAAGTCCAGCCCTAGCTTAGAGATAATAGGTGCTGTGTGAGTGATAAGCAAAGCAATTGTCTACTATATAATTTATATTTAATCTGCTGTATAGTTCGTCCGTTTACAGTTGACGAATTTGGAAATCCTCAAAGGGACAAAAGACCAGATTTGTTCACACCTCTCGACAAGATTTTCTTCCTCTGGTTCACCGGGAAATAGTCTTGGAGGTCCCCAGTGATTGACATATCTATTATAATGAATAGCAAACCCGTCGCCAAATCACTTAGGGCCGGTATTACAATCAACAAATAATAAACGTTAACTGTAACAAATAGTTATCTGTCGGATAAGCTATCCGCCCAATAACTACCTAGTTTGCGTATTACAAAGGAAGTTAATCCTCCCAATAGCTATTTGGAACATTCTGATCGAGTGGATAGTCCACGCGTCGCTAGAACTGCCACCTCGAAAGTGTTTAATACCAAAATAAGCAGTTTTTGCAAACATATGCTGTATACAGCTGTGAATTACATTCAAGAAATATTGGCAGAAGGTTTTAAAAGCATTGAAAGTGTCCTAATTGTCATCGTGAAGCTTTTACACTCGACTCTAGTCAGCGTGCATATCTACCGGGCTGGATCAGTATCGGTCTAGACCAGACGCCCTCTGCAGACGCTGCTAGCCGAGTGGTTAGCGCGCTATTTTTGCACGCGAGAGGTCGCCGGTTCGAGTCCCGTCTGGGAAAACTTTTTTACTTTTTTTTACTCATCCCATCATTATTATGTTCACTTATTATCAATGACGAATGTCAATTTTTATAACTTTTCCTTGTAATTTACTCGAAAAAAGACTTTCCCCTCAACATTTTGCTCTTTACGTCTGTAAGCCTACACCCTCAAATTGAAACTCATATTTACAGATCGTCGATTACATAATATGTATACCACGGGCGTTGGTTCTTATTACTACTAAAATTAAATTTAGTAATTTTTTTACATCTAGCACATTCCAAAATATTTGGCTTTGGTGTGATAAGACTATTTTTAAAATAAGTCCACGAAGCTTACTCTATAATCTATATACGAGGAAAATATGCATAATAAAATCAATTCAACAATGTATACTGACAAAAAGAACGAATTATTAATTAATGAATGACCGTCTATGGGCCCGGGGTAGAATTGGCCCAGAGCATGGCTCTGCAAATCGTACAAGGCGATTCAAGAGAAAGAGTCTACCTCGCAAACATCAGCAAGTAAGAGGGCAGTCAGTATATTACTCCCTGAAGCTAGAGGCGAGCTCTGGCAATCGTCTCGGGGACACCTCCCCTTCCTTGACGATCTCCCCGACGACGATGACAAAGACGATGACGACCGCGACGTCAGAACCCCCCCTTCCTCCCCTACACCGTGGCTGGTTCTGACTAGCATGGGGTCATCCTCCCCATATCCCCTAGGGTAGAGTGGTGCATTATGACCAAACGGTTGACGCGTTCTAAATCCAAATAAACCAAAACCGATTATTAGGGTGAATATAAGATGAACAATTAGCCCAATAAAAATGAATTTGAAAAAATAATAATTATGAATAAATAATTGTTCATTACTTATTTATTTTTAATTATTGATAGATAATCAATTAAAAAAGTTGTTAAAATTGTTTTGTTTATTTATTTTGTCTTATTTTAATTTTTAAATCAGTTTTTATGAATTTTTTTACACCCTTATTCATCGAATAGCGCGCTATTGGCCAGTTGAACCTCCCAATAAGAATCCGACAAATAAGTTGCTCCTATTCTTAAGAATAGTGCTATTTGTCGATTGTAAGACCGAAATAACGCTATTTGCTACAGTAGCTTATTTGTTACAAATAACTTTCTTATTTGTTGATTGTAATACCGGCCCTTAGTTGGTTTCCATTATTGCGCTTCATTGGTTTGCCAAAGAGGCGCACAATGAAACTTCAGCCGGGCAACATTGACGACGGTCAGCGAAGACTGAATTTTAAATTACAACCCTCGTAATTGGTTATAACAAGTGGCTTACATGTTCCCGCTGTGTCGGCGAAAAAGCCGAAATTCGTCAAATGTAAACGGACGAACTATAAAACTCGGTCTATAACCTACACTACCTTGCCTACTCTTGGCTCATATCAAAGGGTTGAAGTTGAGTCTACTAAAGCAAGAATTTTTATGAATAGATTTATATTTAACTTCTTGTGTGTATACATCTGCATCTTACTAAATGTACAATCGTACCCAGTGTAATTTACGTTTGGGGTTGTGTAGTGCATAAAACAGCATAATTTACAAATTGGACGTGGTTAAGTGAACGTTACGTTTCATGAGATGGTACTGTTATGTCCAACTGTTAGAAATCTTTCACAATAAATTGATAACTTAATTAACTGATTATAACAGGTTAACTTTGTATTGATGGCATAGGGATAGTTTTAGAGAGTTACTTTTATTTTGGTTATCAATATCATCCATTTTACAGGACAGGAGGTGTGGGGTTTTGGACCTATCCTCATTATCTTACCTACACGGTTAACTTTGGCTTATTTTGGACCTATCCTC